>ML793072.1:479507-513905 GCA_009831015.1 Picea engelmannii
CGAAAATGTGTGAGCTTTATCATGTTTAGGAATATGTGAAGGATTAATTCAAAAAGACTTCTCGAATACTTTCTCCACCATTTCAAGATTTGAGGAGATAATTCAAGCCTATTCCAAGGAGAATATCATGGAGATTTGTTTGTCATATCTTATCCAAGATATATGAGAGATATGTGCGAGGATTTGAAGGGATAATATTTTGTAATAATGGGAAATTGGTTGAGAGAAAAGTGGATTTGTAATTATGAGATGCTTATCTTCTTTTCAAAGCTCTCATGTATAAAAGAGAGTGCCCTCTCTTCATGAGAGGGGGAGATTTTATTATGATGTAAGATTGGTTCTTAGAGAGAATTATTATTATGTAGATTAGGATTATGTAGATTGGGGGAGAATTATTATTATGTATATTAGGAGAGAATGGTTATGATGTAGATTGGATTCATGAAAATACTCTTTTTGTAAACCTACTTGTTAGAGATCAATACAAGTTTGAGTTCAGTGATTTTGTCTCTCTCAGAAGTTAGCATCTGGTGATCTAAAGCTTCCATGTTGGCATCGACAAGGGCCACCGATCCATCTTGGTAAGCTTATTGTAAATTATTAGTGTAGATTTTCATTTCATGTATTTGTTATTTTGATTTCATGTTATTTTGTTTGATTTCACTATTCAAATGTGTTGCAAAGTGTGGTAATGCAGGAACAGCTGGATCTCCATATTTCACCATACATGAGCTTTAATGGAGCATCCTACTTGTTAGTTTAGTTGTTTCAGAAGATAGAATCAAAGTTCATCTTTTCTTTTCATAAGCCATCAATGAACAATTCCATCACCTAAGCAAGAGCTTTTGTTTGTTTATAAGTTTTGCTTTCCAGCTTTCGAGTTGTGTGAATATTGCTATTATTAAGAGTGTGTTGGTTTCTAAATGGTTTTCTTATCTAATATAGACTAAACAAACATAGGAACCTATCTGTTATCGACGCATATAGTGCATCAACTCTACTGATTATGAATCTCGGTTGATAATTTATGTTTGGTAATATATTATGCAAATAATTGCACCAATAGCGCGGCGACCCATTGTGTGACAAAATCCAATGCGCGATGAAATCTACCATGCAATGAAATCTACTACGTGACAACATCCTAAGCGTGACAACATCTCATACGTGACATCCCACTATGCGACAAAATCCACTACGCGATAACATCTTATGTGCGACAACATCCCATGCACAATGAACTCGCAGAATGATTATTCTTTTGATGTTCACAACGATAACGATGACATGGGGTGTCATGATTGTTCCTTTTCTAAACTTATGAAAGGTGATGATGAATCATAATACCATTTGACATGATATTCACCCTAACCTATGACTCATCTAGGAATATTTCCTTGATTTTCCCAAGATCATGTCATGACTTTGAAAACTTTGGACAAACCTCTAACTCTAGCTATGAAAATCATGGTGCTAAAGGTTGGCTCCAACGGGGATGCTATCCTACCAGTGAGGTAGAAAAGAAATCGTAGACCTTGTGCCTATCCATTGGGATGTTCTTGAACCATTGAAAACTATGCTCTGACTTGTTACCTGTATCCGCTGAAAACCCAAAACTTTGTATGCTCTAAACTGAAATCTGAAACTAAGCTGAAAATGGAAACTGCAGATTGCTAAAATAAATGCTCATAGTACCAAGATTATTCACACTCCTACCTACCCTACTTTTCTTTAGCATAAATTCTGAATCAAGTGATCTCACACTTCCAATGAAGAAAATCAAGCAAATGGCTTCTTGACTGCAACTTGCTTTCAGCTCCTCTAGACATAAAAAATAACTCAGCAAATGATAAATCAAACTACAAACCCAATTTTGTCCCCGCATTCTTGAAAAACATGTACTCCATATTCTCTGATGATTTCAACCTACTGGCAAAAGGGTCTTCGAAAACATGTAAGAATACCCTTTTTTGAAAATCAACAAAAAGACAAGGATCTCTTTCATCTGGTTGACCCTTCTCAAATGGAAATGCAGCAACAATATCACCTTTCACATCATCCACAGTAGGGACAAGTTTTATTTACTCTTGTAAATATTTAAATGAAACAACAATCTTGTATGTTTGAGAAAAATCTTAAAATGCTCTTTCATGTTCTTGAATGAGAATGTCATCCTGGTTTTTTAAAATTTATGAAAATGTCAAATCAAGAGATGTGAAATCATGAATAGATTATGCAACATAAAAAAGATCTAAAACAACCTGCCCTTATTCATTATTTACTTGTAACTTTGGGTTGCTATCCTCATTAATGGTTTTACTGCCTAGATTTTCCGCACATACAATTTCAAAAGCCTGATTTTCACCAATTTCTTCATGATACAAACCTTCAGAAAATGAATGAGCCGCGAAACAATTTGAATGATTATCCTCATACTTTTGACTGTAATAAGGCTTCCAAGGCTGTGAATTTTCATTAATTTCATGGGATATGACTTGATTGTCAACCTTATGATGCATATTTATTTCATTTTCAAGCAAAGAAAAAGCCAATGTTTGCTCAAAATGATCCTGTGTACCAAGACAACTAGTCACTACTAGTTATTCCTCATGAGAAGATAGTTTGTAAAGGGATTCTTCAATTTCAACATACATTAAGTCTTCATCATCAATATCAATCCCCATGTGTTGAATAAGATTGTCAAAATTTCCACAAAAGTTTTCAATCAAAACTAAAGATGGGTAACTTTTCTTATAATTCACACAAAATACTGAATAGAAATATTCAAGGGAAAATAGACTAGAAGATGACAATCCTTCATACCAGGATCGTGCCTCTCCTTATAAGGTTTCCATAAAAATCTTCATCAAGTAGTCTGCATGAAATTTAACCCCTAGACTATCTATGTGCATGTGAAATTTGACCAAATGAAAGGCGACATCATCTCCATATTGATCTTTGAACTTTGGCAATTGCCAATATACACAAGGAATGCGATTTGGAAAACCGGGAATGTGAGAGAGATTCATGGGGGAATACCTTGCAGATATTGAAATCATCTTTGGATAGTGGAGTTGCCAATGATGCTTTGAAAGATGGATTTTGCATTGAGAGTGGAGTTGCCAGTGAAACTTTAAATTTTTGGATTCTTCTACTAGTGGAATCACCTTCAAATGATATTTTGATGTGTGGAGTCGCCAGAGTAGAAATATAAACAATATGTGCCTAAGTGTCTACTTCTCTCAGACCTCAGAACTCAACCATGTCGTTGTTTCCCAGGGAATTTTTTCAATTTCATCCTCGACAGCGGTGCAAAAATGTTAGCACTCGGTAATTTCTTTAGGCTGTATCAAAGAAAGCCCCAAGGTAACTATTTCAACCAACTTTAGATTGTATTTTGACCTATACAACCAGAGAGGGCTCTCTCATATGTCTAATGATTGGTAATAACTCAAATATTTCATCAATAAATGCACATAGGTCAGATTTTTCAATAGGATATGTTTATTTTTGTTTTAAAAGGGATGGTAGGATAAGCAAGAGAGGAAGTACCATTGGGAAATGGAGTTGATTTGAGGAAACGATAGAAACAAATGAATCAATGACTGAACTTGAGAGGGTAAAGGCTAAGAGAGAAACAATATTCAGTTTAAAATCATAGTGTGCAGTGGGATAAGAACACATGAAGAAACTCAGAGCATCGTTGAGGATGAATTCAGAGTTAACTTAGAAGAAAACGGTTTGTCTAAATGGTGCAAATCCCAGGGCATTGCGCAGTGAATCCCAGGTTCGAAAATACATTCCTATTTAGACAGAAATAGATATGAATAAAGAATACAGGAAGTGCATACGCAAAGGAAAAGAAAACAATACATCCAATTGTTGCAATTAGAATCTTTTCATCAAAGCTTCAGGACTTTTGCATTAAATTTCGATCGAGCTCAAACTACATTCAATAGACATTTTCTACACTAGTTTTCCAACCAACCCCGTTTACATGAAAATGATCCCCATATATAGAAAAATAATGTCACCCTTGGTTGCTAGGGTCGAACTACTCCCTCCTATAATCATGGATCCATTTTCTTTGAAAGAGAATAATAACTTCAACGGATTCACTAAAAATAGAAAACTCGACTTTGGCAAATCATAATAGTATACGAAATATTCTTTACAATAATTGATCATGATCAAAATTCGACCATATGGTTGTAATGAGTCATCATGTGCACTTCTGGGCACTCTAACACCCTTTCACAACAAGTCTACTACACAAAGATAACCTACAACAAAAAACGCAGTGGATTGCACAACAAACTGGGAAAATAGGCGTTAAATATGACATCATATATCACTAATAAAAAAATATTTTCCAAAACTAAGAGAGGTTTTTGTATTTAAGCTCATTATATATAAAAAAATATCTCGATTTCTTGCAATTAATCTCCAGATGGCAGAAATACATGTCACAAAAACATGTCTCGGATAGGAAATCATGAAAACTGAAAAATAGGGATCAAATATTCCTTTGAATCTCTAAAAATATGAAACTATTTTCAAATGTGAGAGATTTTTTTATTATTTAGTTTGTAATAAACAAAAACCTCTTGGGGATTTTAAAAATGCCTCTCCAGTTGATCAGAAAATTATATTGAAGTTGACCACTAAACCAATCATTTGTGTTGTGCGACCTGTAGCTTGTGTGCGGGAAAATCCACTACGCGACAACATCCCATGCGCGACAACCCACTGCGTGACGAAATCCACTGCGTGACGACCCACTGTGTGATGAAATCCACTACATGAAGAAATCCTCTGCATGACAACATCCCATGCGCAATAATCCACTACATGACGAAATCCACTACGTGACAAAATCCACTGCGCGACAACATCCTATATGCGACATCCCACTGCGGGATGAAATCCACTGCGCAACGAAATCCACCGTGCAAAGAAATACACTGCATGAAAACATCCTATGATTGAAATCATCCCATGCGTGACATCCCACTGCACGATGAAATCCACTGCGCGACAACATCCTATGCACGACAACATCCCATGCGCGACAGCCCACTATGCGACGAACTCACAGAACGAGTATTCTTTTGAATTTCATAACGATACCGATGACATGGGGTGTGATGATTTTTCATTTTATAACCTTATGAAAGGTGATGATGAACCATAATACCTTTTGACATGATATTCACCCTAACCTATGACTTATCTAGGAATTCCTTGATTTTCCCAGGATCATGTCATGACTTTGAAAACTTTGGACAAACCTCTAACTCTAGCTATGAAAATCATGGTGCTAACATGTACCATGAGGTAAGTAACTTAATTAATGGTCCTTGGACTTCAATCCATAAGAAAAAATCCCCACGATGGTCCTCATCTAGGTGAGAATATTGTAACTCTCACTAATATTTTAGGACAATCAAAACATGACCTCCATAAAAAATTATCTAGGAAAATGCATAGCCCAAGTAGAACCCAAATTGGGATAGTTTTTCCATGCAAGGATCTGAGTGGAGGTGCACTTGGTAAAATGAAGTTGGACCTTGTAGTTTGACATTTTCTACATCCTATGGACTATGAATAGTTTCCCTTTAAGTGTAGCACTTGCCATTAGTAACAAACAAGGATGACAACCAAGTGCCATACAAAGCACGATTGTAATAGGTTTGGTATTTACTTTGTAGATGGACAAAAGAGAGAATTCATTGCCACCCTCCAAAAATTGACCCAACTTTGGTGTGTACTTGGACATTTTTGTTCTCGACTCATACAACTTTTTGGATCTACTAGCATATATGTTTCAAGTAGTATTGATATCATACTTTGGATCACTGGAAATCTTTATTGAATTAATAAAAGAAGACATGTTGGTCAATTAATAGTTGATTTGGCTTCCAAATTTTCAAAAAAGGAGCATACAAAGGTGTTCCAATGTGTCTTTTATATATCACCTATTAGATACTTGACCATGTTGGGAGGTATTAGACTATCAACTTTGGGTAATCAATAATTAAAATAATGGGACATTTGATGTGGGAAATCCCACTCATGAGTAGAGTTAAACACAAGAAGTGTGAAAAAGATATTTAACTAATTTTTCATTAATAAAACACAAGATTGTGTAGCTTTACATCAAGAAAACCACCCTAACAAACTAGGAGACAAGATCCTAAGAAATAGAAAGAACAATACAATAATTTAGTTCGAGATAAGATCTCAACTACATGAGAATAAGAAACCATCATAACCACTTCATGAAAATAGGAAACCAAAAGGATTCGTTACACCTAAACCAAAATAATACTCTCCTACCAAAATAATAATGAGAAATAACATATGCTAAAAACTAAGAACTACAATCCCTATCATTCCTCCCAACAAAAAAAGTATTGGCCTCCAATCCTTTCAAGGGAGAAACAAAATGTTGTTGCATATAGTGCTAGGAAATAAAACAAGCATGATGCTGAAGTTGACCTTAGAAAGAAGGTGGGAAGTGCTAGATCCTTGATGAGTCTGGAAAGTCTTTGTGTCAAAAACCTGATTTGCAATAAGAAGAAGCTAAAAATTTGAAAGAATATCTGTAGAATGACTAGTCAGAGCCTCTATCTCCAATGCTGATTCATGATAGGTGTTGAAAAAATTGTGGATGCTTAGCTAAGTTAGAGAATCATAATGAAAATCATTGAGAACCAAAAGGGAATCTTTGAGTGGTGAATGATGTCGAACTAGGTTGTGAACCAGTGAGAAGCAACCACCAAATATAAACTTCCAAGTGAGGAAAGAACTTTGTAAAAATTGAGAGTCTCTAAACACTATAACCTTTGGCACACTTTCCGATGTTGTTTCGAAGACATTATGAAAAATAAGATTTAGAATGTTCACTAAATCCTTTGTGTCACATGCACAATGAACTTATCCATCCAACGTACATCCAACATGCAAATATGCAATGTGGAAGCTGTAGATATATTTGATCTACCAAAATTTCATCACAATGGTGATTGTCATATATAGTTGTCATGCATTCAACACAAACAACTACCACTTGGAATTTCCTGGTAAATTTTCATTCGCCAAGCACCCATCGGTGGTGCACCAATATGGCATGGAAATCCCATCAGAGCACTGACTTGCATGTCTTCAGACATGTGATGTTATGGTGAGACGAATACATCATAGGGGCAATGATGGGGATGGTACAGTTCGTCAGAGTGGAGATGCCACAATGGGAAAATTCTATCATTGTTGCAACATTGTGGCAAGCAAAGTTCGTTGGTGTTGCAACTCTATGGTGAGAAAAGTGTGTCATATTTGCGAATGAAGGAGAGGAACAGTCTATTGCAATGTTGACGCACTGGGGGCATTGGTTGTCAGAGCATCAACAAGAGGGGGATTTTTTGTTGGATGTGCAATGATGGGCATGGGTGTTGTTATTCCAATGGGTGAAGAGTATAGTGAAAAAAAATTCAAAGTGATCTTGTAGACTGAAATCCATCTTTATGATGCATTGGACATAGGGATAAGGTAGATGTGTGAGACTAAGAAGTCAAAGAAGTTGAGCTAGATGTAGATGAAAATTTTCTTCCTATCTGATGATATAGACGATTAGGATTAGGGTTTCTATTGTTGCATGAAAAATTAATTCAAGCTTTTTAGAGTCTCCACATCTGAAAATGCACACTCACACTTAACAAATACATGTTTTGCTTTTAAATTGTAATTTATTCCCTTGTGAAAAATGCACACCTAGGTATTAACACACCTACAATTTGAGTGATTGAATTTGTTGAGGGAGTCTTAGATAATTTTACACCTATATCTATATTCGTATTTTCATTTGCAAACATAAAAGTGGTTGTTGTGTAAAAGAGGCAAAATCTGATTGTAAATTGAGAAACCAAAACAATAGAAAGTGACCTAATGGAAATGCACACCCATGCTTCTATATAGATCCAAATTTATAAATCTATATATATCATCCTGAGTGCATTTTGAAGTGAATAAGGACTTCTACCTTGAACCAAGATTCAATCATTTATGTAAAATGGAGGGTAAAACTGTCTCACTATAAGATGCATGCCTAAGACTCATATGACCTCCAAATTGAGTGGTTCAAATTGTGGAGTTTCCATTTTATCATTTTACATCGTTTAATACCTTTAATTGTGAATTTTGAAAACAAAAACCCTCTGTTATGCATAGATGCTAAAAATTGCCTTGTAAATGCAAAAAAATGCATAAGGGGAAAAATGCATGAAAACATGGAATGATGAAAAAAGCACGCCCTAGGAAGAAAAATCCATGCATGGTGTTGGTAATTTACAATTTATAAGTTATAGGAGTGTGGATATGTTATAAAACCCAAAGATTGTATACAAGGGTGATATGTCAAGGGTTTTATCTTTCCCTAATTACAACAATATTGGATTTTGACACAGTGCAAAAGGTTGGATTTTGACAATGTTCTCGATATATGATGATATCGAAGATTAGCATTAGGGTTTCCATGGTTGCACAAAACAATATAATTTGGGTTTCTATTGTTGCATAAGACCCTGATTCAAGCTTGTTAGATTCTCCACATCTAAAAATGCACACTTACACTTAAGAAATACATGCTTTTCTTTTAAATTGTAATTTCTTCCCTTGTTCAAAATGCACACCATGCTTCATGAAAATGCACGCCCAACTATTAACACACCTACAATTTGAGTGATTCAAGTTTACAAGGGTGTATACTTTTACACCTTTATACATATTTAGATTTTCATTTGCAAACATAAAAGTGGTTGTTGTGTAAAAGAGGCAAAATCTACCTTGTAAATTGAGACCAACATAATAGAAAGTGACCTAATGGAAATGCACGCCCATCATTCTATATAGCTCCAAATTTAGTGATCTAAGTTTTGGGGCGAATTTAATAAAATTCTAAATCAATATATATCATCTAGAGTGAATTTTCAAATGATTAAGGAATTATACCTTGAACCAAATTCAAGACTTCTTGTAAAATGGAGGGTAAAACCGTCTTACTATAAGATGCATGCCTAAGACTCATATGACCTCCAAATTGAGTGGTTCAAGTTGTGCAGTTTGTATTTTATCATTTTACATCAATTCATACCTTTATTTGTGTATTTCTAAACTAAAACCCCTCTTTTGTGCATAAATGCTAAACATTGCCTTGTAAATGCAAAAAAATGCATGAAAGAAAGGCATGATGAAAAATGCATGCCTTAGGAAGAAAAATACATGTATGGTCTTTGTAATTTACAAGTTAGAAGTTACAATACTTTGTATATGTTGTAAACCCTAAGGACTATATACTAGGGTGATTTGTGCCCATAATCTAGTAAAGGGTTAAAATACACATTGGTTTGGGATTACATGCATCGATAAATATGTATTGTTACATTTATAACTCTAAATTTCTTTAAAAGTTACTTGAAGTTATTCTCAAAGCATAACTAAAAAAAATCTGACATCATAGATCCCATATATCTACATATATAAGCAAATGTAGATTGTGATAATGAATTAGAAAATTGTTGAACTTACTGTGCTTGAACAATCTTGTTGTCCAAGATTTTGAATAATATTAAACATAAACAAGAATTAACAAGGAACATGACAATATTCAAAAGAGGTTAAAAACAAAGTTCTATTTTAATATTGAATATATATTTATTTATCATCAAAGAAAACTACCGGGAAATGGCATTAACAATATCAAGATGAATCTTTGGCAACTATGGACACACTCTAACTAAAATGGAAAAATGAGTAATAATTACTTGCGTCCATGAGATCGATGAGGAAGGAGATTTTACAACCACATCACACATAGCATATTTTTTAGTTGCATTCCATTGCAAAGACCTGTAGAAATTATCAGACTGAATAATAGTTAAATAAATAAACATACATTAACATGTAAAAGACTATAGCAATATTAAAGTGGAATACCTGAATGAGAATACCTTGGTTTTGAGAATAATTTATTCTCTAATGAATAGGGCCAACCATGTGAAGGTGTAATCTCATTTGGCCCCTCACCTGCCTTGCATCACTCTCAATTCCACATACCTGATCTATCTACTGGAAAATAAATGAAATTTCACATAAATGGAAAAATGGAAAATATCCTTCTAGCAATTTATCAATTTCTATCTTATGTTGATCCTCTATTGCATCCATTTAACCCTATATTGTAAGTGGTATCTAAGAAGAGAGCTGAATTGGGTTTTTTATCCTCATCATATTATTTTTCTTCCGGATCCTCTATCTTGGGTTGCATTCCCTTAAATTTATTAGCCATGCCACCTACAAATACCACAATTACAAAATAAGTCAAAATAATTTAAAATTAAGTACACAGAGGCATTTATTTCCAAATACATTCATATATTGGGGATTAACCAATTACCAAAGATTTAATGTGATTTGGAGTTAAAATTTAATATGTCAAGATTGCTTATGGGAATCTCTCAAGTGCATAGAGGGTTGTCGCCTTCTTTAAGAAATTTAGGTATGAAAATGAGTGAAACAAATACAGTGGTATTTGAATTATTTAACTAATGTGGAACTTTGACTCACTAGAACATGCACATGATCCATGTTTAATAACATGTGCACTTTTTAATGGCCAATCATCATTCCTTTGTTGAGTTGGCATGTTGACTTGATTGTACTGTGCTTACATCACTATGCCATTTGTCATCCATTCACATATTTAGGGGGTGAGCTAAAGTGGTTTAATTATACCACCCTTGGGTATCAAAATGAATGAGGTTGTGACACGTTATTGTTGATATTATGGTAGCTGCGAGAAGTATTAACCTCCATGTGTAACCTTTGGCTAGAATAGAACATTCCAGAAGCAAGAGAAACCCTAAACAGATGTGTAAAAACCCTAGAAGACAAGTCGACTCGATAAAATAATTAATATTAAAGTATTATCCTCTAAAAGGACAAGTCGACCCAGACATGTGACAAGAACCACTATAAATAGAGGGTGATATAGCTCATTTTCACTCACTCACCTCACTCACCTCTCAAGTATGGCACAAGTTTGGAGTTGCAGCTACAAGGATGGAAGGTGGATCTTTTGGTGTGATTCTTGGTCTCTCTCTCTAGCCTAATATATGCACCCTATCTCCTAGTATCTATTGGTGGTATTCTTGGTGGTATTCTTGGTGAGTGCAACTGTAATTGTTACACTTGAGTATTGTTCTTGTTCTGTGGTTTTGGGACTTTATGTCTGGTGTGAAATCTTTGGAGAAAGATGTGCTCTCTTGGTTAATTGTTGTTTCTAGTGTTTCTTCCAGAATCACCCTATCTAGCAAAGGTTATAGTGCTCGGGGGTGGATGCGTGCCTATGGTTGGGTGACAATATTGTGATATTGTCTATGGTAAAACACAAACATTGAATATTTTAACAGGTTATGGTTCCCCACTACCTTCGGAACAATCTAATCACTAGAAGGTAGAGCGAGAGTTCTTTGTTAAGATAATTGTAGCACTAGTTGCAGTTGCAACTAGGGTTTATGATTTTGCAGCTACAACAAACCCTAATATAACTCTTTGGTCACCTTAAGTGAAGCGTTGGATAAAATTTATGGATATTCTAGTGTTCCCTAGCCTAGCGCACCCTCTGGTGCCCTCAACCAACAAAAACTTCAAGTTTGAGTTATTGGCCAAAGTCAAAGTCAAAGGTTGACTGGTCAAAATCAAGGTCAAAGATTGAATTTTGGTCAAAATTGGGTTTATGGTCAAAGTTGAAATTTTAGAGTTTCTAGATTGTTCTAATCATTGAACCTTTTTTATTCAGCTTCTAACCTCTTCTTTTCAAGATGGTGTCTAGTTTCATATTGGAAGACAAGTTGAATGATGCTGCAAATTTCAAAGGTATGCACTTGTATATGCTTTTGATCATGTTATATCATTAAACAAAGCATGAGTGTGTTTTATAGCTAATGTACAAGAGACCTTGTTCAAGCAATGATCTTGGATTCAGTACATTCATAGGAACAATCAGTTGAGGCTCAAGGTTCCAGGTTTGATTGATCAAATTGTTAAGTTTCAATTTGCACATGTCAAGTTTGATAGTTGCCACAATACAAGTAAACACTATAGTTGTGATAACAATATTTGAAAGGTTCTATTACTATTAGGTATACTTGGTTGCATGTAAGTACTATTGATATAGCTTCCTATTTCACTTATTTTCAAAATGAACTAACTTCTCCTCTAGGAGGTATCTCTTGTTTTTCTCCTGGGCAGGTCACCTTGATAATTCTATGATCTTTGTTACCATAGATATGTTCTTATGAAAATGCTATTGGAAATACTTTTTTTCTTGTTTTTCTTGTTTCATGTAGGTCATAGGAGATAGCTCTGAGAAGGAGCTAAGTGACCGTTGCAAACATGGAGCATATGACTCCATCAAGTGGTGAGGCAAGTGATATCACCAAGTACCAATTCTAATGGAATCGTGGAAATAAAAATGAGTTTTGTACATCGTTCACTCAGATGTGTGTGGACCAATGTCTAAGTAGAAGGTATGTTAAAATATTGTGTAACTGCAAAGAATATTCTTATCCCATTTTGTGGATAAAGTAAAAGATAAAATATATTTATTATTGATTAGATCAATCCCCTTTTGTGGATTGATCATGTCAGGAATTGTAATTGACCAAATCCCCTTTTGCAGATTGGTCAAACCCTAATTGTAATATGCAAAGTAAGAAGTCGGCCCCAAGGAAAATTAAAGTGGTTCTAACCACCCAGATTGAGAAGTCGGACCTGCCAGTGAAAAGACACCTCAGTTCAGCACCTGCCAGATTGTATAAATAAGAGAGGACAACACCTCATTTGGACACTCACTCAGTTGTTCATCAGAGCGCAAGTTTGGAGCTGCAGTTGGAGAAGAAGGAAGAGAGAGAGAGGCACATTCTTGGGAGAGGACTTTCTTTAGTGTTTGGTTTATTGTCTTGGCATTGCATTGGCTATCTATATTAAGGAAGTTTTGCTGGGTTTTCTTTCCCATGAGGGTTTCCCAGGATAAATTTTGTGTACTCTTGTGATTTTGTTTCTCTCAGTGATCCTATCTATGCTATTGCTATCTAGTAAATTGAAAGTAACCTAATAATAACAGAAACGTTAACAAGGTAAATATATTGAGGTTCAATAATACACCTACAAGAATCTCGTTGCCTTTTTTAAAGTAGCCCAGATTAGGAGGGAGCTAATTATCCCACACAATCCTCAACATAATGATGGGGTAGAAAGAAAGAATCATTCCATTGAAGAATATATCAAGGAAATGACGAATGACCAGAACCTATCCATGTTTCTATGGGGAGAAGTAGATATTGTAGTTGTATATGTTTATAATAGAAGTCCTCATCATATATTGAATAACATGACTCAAGAAGTATCCTTCTCCAAAAATAATCCAAGTGTGAAACACTTAAGGATATTTGGTTGTCCTATTCATGCTCCCAAGGACAAAAGGAAGAAGTTGGAACCTTCATGAAAGAAGGTCATATTCGTTGAATATAGTGAGTCATCAAAATATTACAGAATCTATGTTCTAGGTCAACAGAACGTTGAATTCAACAGAGATGTGAATTTTGATGAGAAGGTTGCCTTCAGGAAATCTATAGAAGATTCCATGGAATCCAACGATGAAGAGGAACTTGAAGATTCCAAGGAAGAAAGTACATGTTCTCAAGAACATTCCAATGAATATCCAAGACTAGAATTGTTCTCAAGAACATTCCAAAGAATATTCCAATTGTAACCAAGACCATAAAGAAGCAGAAAGACATAAAGCTCCTAATGGCACCTTCAGGGAAAGCTAGAGGCCCAAAATATTCTCTAGTTATGCAACACTCATGACAAGTCGTGTCAATGCAGAACCTTCCACCTTTGAAGAAGTCAAGAAGAAAGAATGGAAGGAATCTATTATGGAAGAATATCAATCCATCATTATGTATGGGAAATCATGCCCAAATCTGAAGGAAAGTCTGTAAAGTAACGATAAATACAAGGAAAGATTTGTGTCTAGAAGGTTCTACCAACAAGAGGGAGAAAACTGTAACAAGATGTTTTCTTCTATTTCTAGATACACCTATATAGAGACATCATATCTCTTGCAACATCCATGGGTTTGAGTTTACATCATATGGATGTAAAGATTGCCTTTATCAATGGAGTAATTGAGGAAGAAGTATACATAGAGAAACCTTAAGGTTTTGAGGTGCACCTGAGAAAAACCCATGTATGCATATTAAAGAAGGCCTTGTATGGACTCAAGAAATCTCTAAGAGCTTGGTGCAGAGCCTCTCATTATTCAGTGTAAGAGGGAGCCAACCTATGAATTTGATATGAAGGATCTTGGTCTAATGAATTATTATTTTGGACTAAAAGTATAACAAAAGCATGTTGAAATCTTCCTAAGGCAAGGGAAGTATGTTGTAAAGATTCTTCAAAAGTTTGGGATGGTGGATTGAAAATCCATGACAATTCCCATGGTGACAGATTTGAAGAAGCTGAGAGACTCTAATTCTGATCCAGTATACAAGTCCCTATACCGACAATTGATTGGATCATTGATGTATTTGGTTAAACCCGACCAGACAATTGTTTTTTTGTGAACACGTTGAGCCAGTTCTAGGTGGAATCTAGACATGAGCATTGGATAGTTGCAAAGCACATTTTGAGATATTATTTGTGGGATGCTAGATTATGGCTTGATATATGTCTCAAACAGTGATGTAAAGCTACATGGATTTAATGATTCATAATGTGCAGGGAGTGAAGATGACATAAATAATACTTCTAATATATGTTTCAGTTTGATATATGCTATGATATCATGGGCTAGCAGGAAACATAAGTCTGTTGCACTCAGAATTGTAGAAACAGAGTATACAACAGCTTGTGATGCTTGTGCAAAAGTAGTATGACTCCATAAGATGGTTTCTGGACTATTTTATCAGGTGCTAGATTCGGCTATGATATATTGTGATAATCAGAGTTGTGTGAAGCTTTCAGAGAACCTCGTGTTCCATGACACATCGAAGCACATTAAGATCAAGTACTATTTTATCCGTGATAAAGTCCAAAAGGGAGAAGTGTTTCTCTAGTACATTTCCACCGATGAGAAAACAATTGATATTTTGATGAAGCCTCTATCCAAGATAAAGTTTACATAAATGAGGGACAAGCTGGGACTTGTGGAGAGTGCTCCCTTCGTTGAAAGGGAGGAGATGACTTCCTGGGTTGGGAGAGAGTGTTGATATATGGAATCATGTATATTCGGTGTGTTGGTGGACATAAATTCTCCAGGCAGAGAATGGTCTTGGAAGAACAAATTGTTGGTGGACAAACATTATCCTTATGGAGAATGGTCCACGTTGATAGATTGTTGAGATAGCATGGGCTAGTATTTTCCTAAGGCACAAGATTGCGGCCCAATTAGGAAAATGTTTCAGGACCGATATTCTCTTGAGGCACTATTATTGGCCCGATCAGGTTGAATAGTCCACCCCCTAAGGACATGACATCCCGATTAGGGTGGTTGATACAAGATCAATATTTTCTAAGGCATATGGGTAGAGATTGATCTCTATGGTACATATGACTCGATTAGAAAATAGTTCGGGACTGAAATTATTCTAGGATGTATGTTAGGATTAGAAGAATGGTCCCTGCAGCCCATGGTGTGGATTTAAACATATGGGAGGAATAACATTCTTCTAGGACGTATGTCCGAATTAGAAGAATGGTCCTTGTATCCCATTCTGAGGCTTTCAACATTTGTTGGGACAACTATTCTTCTAGGAAGTATGTTTGGATTAGAAGAATGGTCCCTGTATCACTTCGTTGAGTGGGTGACTCATACGAGACACTTTATTGAGTACACTAAGTTCATCACATGACTTATTCAACATCATTCCCGATTACTCATGTAACACCCCGGGTTTTGAACCCCCATTTGAAATAATGTATTGTTACAATGATGAGAGGTTAGAGTGCCCCAAAAAATTATTAAAAGGTAAGTGTGCCCAAGAAATGTAATGTTTTGATCATTATTAATAATAAACACATCATTGGCTGCTAGACGAACAAGGACTAGAGTTATAGGGGGTTATGATTCCACAAGAGAGGGGGCTTGAGGGGATAAATGTTTATTTCCTATTTTTAATTACCCTTTTGTCTAAGGGAGTGGATCAGTTACGTGAGCTTCTTGGGGAAGTCCAATAGGTTCTTTATTCCCCAAGAACATACTTAAACCCGTCCCTAGTCTGATTGGGGGGGTTGGCTCGTTCACTCCTTCACTTCTTCCTTCATTCCATATTTTTTCCCTCACGCATTCATTCACTAATTTTTCATTATTTCTCACCTTGGGTGGAGATCTCGCTCCATTCATTTTCGTCACCCATTCATCTTCCTCATCTATGTCTTAGCTTGGGGAAGGAAAATGAACTGCTAAAGAGAATCCATGGTATCATTGGTTGTCGAGGTCGCTGGTGTAATCCAGCCATGACTTGAGGCCTGCACGTCTGAGATGCATTGGCCCGTGTCCATCTCTGTTCACAACTATGAGTCCTGAGAGTTCCAGCATGGATATTCTGGACCAGTTGCACTAGAGCCCTGGAAGGAGAAGGATTGCCTGAGGGACTGCGTGGAAGAGAAGGGTGGAGGTCCGTTATCTTGGGTGGTGCAAGCTGGGTAGAAGAGAGTTGGGTACTTGGATTGATGTTAGTGCCGAGAAAGCCTTTCAGAGCTTGAGTGATGACTGGTTCAGGAAGCCAAGTAATACTCTAGAACTGTCCTTGTGGATTCATAGCTGTGGATCAGGGGTGATACTGCTATTGATATTTGGAGGAGTAGAGTCTACGGTTGGGTGAAACGTCCTTGGTATGAAACCAATTGGTGTCTTATTTTATAAAGATAAGTTATCTCTGTTATGGTATTATTTATCTGTATATGAATGTATTCCGTTGTGTATTTATTTATCATTTAATTGAATATTTAGAATATGCATGCTTGCTGGTTATTGTTATGCATGCCATTAGATCTTTTCTTTTATGCGTCCTTATTAATTTAAAAAGTTATCAGTAAGAGAAAGAAGTCCAAGGGTGGGCTTGAAGATAGCATACCCCGGCCTGTGGGTGGCGAGGTGTGTTACAGATTGGTATCAGAGCTTCTGGTTGAAACATCGGGATGGTATGGGCAGGTTTTGTTGGTCAGAGTCTCGTGGTTGAGATTGAAATCTGACCATGAAGTTGAAAAGATTAGGAGTAATGGCATTGTAGAATCTATGCAGGAGATAGAACTTCAGAGATCCTTTGTAAGGGTTCGAAGGATCGTGACCATCCCTTTCGAATTCTACATCGATCACCACTATGGGATCAAGAGAGATCCAGGATCATTGGATCGAAGGGCAGGCGAACAAGGGTCATTCGATGAAGGTTGAGAAAAGGTTAAGTCACAACCTTCATATCTCATTAGGGAGAGATCGACGATGGGGAGGCATTGCAGGGATCAGGAAGGAAATTAAAGCGCGAGAAAGTTGTGAGCCCACAATCTCTCAGGATCGTTGATCTTGTTAGATCAACATATCAACAGTGGATATCGATCTCACTATGGACAAGCATCTTCTCTTTGCTGAGATCGGCAAGGAAATTAAAGAGTGAGAGATTTGAGTCTCTGTAATCACTCGCGGTTGTTGATCTTCAAGAAGGGGACACGTGTCAGGCGATCTCGTACTCCAGGAGGAAGCAAGAAGAAGCTGAGTGAGTAAAGGACTCCCAAAGCCCGAAGCTCCGAATATCTGGAGTAGATCCAGACCATTGATCGAAGTGGACGCATGGCAGGAGATCCTACACTTTGGTGGATAACCACTTCAGAAGAAAGAAAGATGAAAAATTCCAGAACTCCCGAAGGCCCGAAGCCCAAAGTTCATTTGGATCGTCCATCAACAAGGGCACACGACGCCACATCTCTCACTTTAGAGACTTAGTACTCTAGAATTTTTTGCAGAGAAAAGCACTAGGGAAATAACTACCCGAAGTCCAAAAGTCCAGAGTTAATATGGACCATCCGATAAGGGAGACACGCGTCAGCATATTGGTCAATTTAGGAATTCAGAGTTCGAGAGAATTGGAGTGTGCTAGTATGGAAACTCCTGAAGCTCGAAGTTCCAAATCCCGAAGATTC
The DNA here is from genome assembly GCA_009831015.1 of Picea engelmannii. NCBI lineage: Eukaryota > Viridiplantae > Streptophyta > Pinopsida > Pinales > Pinaceae > Picea > Picea engelmannii. The sequence goes on from ML793072.1 coordinate 497,766, forward strand.
AAAGTGGTGGGGCATGATGATGTCACCTGGAGGTGATGTGGACCCTAGAAGGTTAAGCAGTTCAAAAATTTGGAGTTCGGGAGATTTGAGGAGTGCAAGCATACAATCTTTCAAAGCCCAAAATTCTGAACCGAGGTGGCTCATAGACATCACTTGGGATGGCATGGACACATGGGATGTGTACCACGTGTTAGCGAGTTCTAAACTTGTGGAGGATTGAAATGTCAGTTAGAACATGCCGTGTTTCACCTGACTGATTGGGCCACGAGTCCACTTCTAGTATTTCACCACGTTGCGATAGATCGTGCAGTCCGGAGACTGGGCACTCAAGAGGAAAAATATGTGACAGTTTGCCTTGGGTCAAGAACTCCCGAAGGCTAGAGTACATATCAACCGTTGATCCCATAAGACATGTGGCAGTAGATCTAGCAGTGGTTCAGAGGATCGACACTCTGGGAGAAAGTGAAGGCAAAGAGTTTGAAGCTCCCGAAGCTCAAAGAGACGAAGCGATTCATAGCTATTGATCTTTGAGAGACAAGCGTCAAAAGATCATCAAATTCAGGTGAAAGCACTCCGAGAGAAAGTGAAGGCGAAGAGTTTAAAACTCCTGAAGCCTAAAGAGCTGAATCAATTCATAGCTATCGATCTGTGGGAGGACACATGTCAATAGATCGGGAACTCCAGGTGGAAGCATTCCAGGAGGAAGCAAGTGGGGGAAGTTGAGACTTTCAAAGGTCAAAGTTCTGAAGTGGACTAGAGTCGTTGATTTGAGGTGGACTCGTGGAACCTGATCTAGAACTTTAGGTACAGATTACTCTAAGGGAAAGTGGAGGTCGAAAGTGTCGAGCTTCTGAAGCACAGAGTCCCGAAGTGGATCTCTATTGTTGATAGTGAATGAGGACATGGATCATTGATCTGGTCCTGGCTGAAGGTTTCAAAGTTTTGAAGCACGAGGAGGGTAAGCCCTGGGTCATATCCCAAGGTAATAGGTGAGGAAGGAGCTAGTGCCTGTCAGTGTGAGATTGGGACAGGGTGCTAAGGAAGCAGGACCTGTGGATAGTTGTCTATCTGTGAATGGAACATCGACGGTGGGGGACCACTATGGGGAGAGGAGGAAAAATTAGCAGATGTGATAGTTTTCATCCCACTATTTTCCAGCGCCATTGATGTCATCAGGACAAGGGATCAATGACCATGATTTAAAGGAGATTTGGGTGAGGAATTTTCAGATTACGGGGACAGAGCTCTCTGATAAAGAGAGAGCACATTGTCAGCCCGCAATTCCTATTGACAGTTGATCTCAGCCCTCGATCTATTTTCAACCACATGCTCTCCGATATAATAATTTCTAATACAGAAAGTGCCAAGAAGGATTTGGCTGCAGTTTCGAGCTGTGGTCACCTTGGGAAGTGGTATGAAGGGAGCTCCTGTGCAGAATTAAATTCTATATTGGCTAAAGGATAACATGGAAGTGTTATATGGTGCATATTGATACATATATGTTCTTCATGAATTGATAAGAAAAGGGACCTGTAACATGGTTTGGAAAATTTTGTTTATCATATGCTTAATTCTAACAAAATGGTCGCTTGCACATTTTGCAAAATTAAGGGGTTTAAACACGTCATCTCAGAATGCGTATTGAAGAAATGGAAGAAGGCGAGGGATCCTCCAGCCATGATAAGGAGGTGGAAGGCCAGAATACTAGAGTTGATAATGAAGAGACTAAGTCCAATGGACACAAGGGCAGAGGAGAGCAAGAAACATTAATAAAAACTGTAAGAAACCTAGAAATGGAAGTGCAGGTCTACGAAGTAGAGAATGAGAGGCTGATGTGAGAGAAAATTATCAAGTGCTACAGAGATTAAATCAGTTGCAGAGGAAAAAAAAAGAGGGGATCAAACTCAAAACAAGAGGAAGAAGACATGTTTCTTGAAAGAAGAGAGGATCGCGGAAGATCTAGTTATTTGAGAAGTGCAAGTAGAACTCGTAGACATTACTCACCTCCTTAATAAGAAATAAATTTTTATTCATCGGAAGATTCCATAAGCAGTCCAGAGGTGTCTTTTGTTAGGCACCAAAGAAGGAGACAGGAAGTGGACAGTTTGCAAGGAGAGTTGAGGAAGCTTAAGACACCCTCCTTTGATGGTGAAAAAGAAAGGAAAGATGATGCCGAAGCATGGTTTCTTGGACTCAGGAGGTATTTTCAATTGCATAACTATTCATCAAACCTAGAATCCATGATTTCCACCTACCATTTACACGGGAAAGCTGCAATTTTGGTGGGATCAACTGAAGCAAGTTGAACATATTAATTAGAGTAGGATCACTTGGAAGCAGTTCAAGAAGTACTTCCAGAAGGAGTATATCTCAGAGCATTTCTATGACAATAAAATGTAAGAGTTCTTTAAACTCAGACTGGGAAGCATGACTATGATAGCATATGAGAAGAAGTTCTTGGGATTGTTAAAATATGTCAAGTTCATTGATGATGAGAAGGTGGAAATACAACGATTTCTAGGTGTTATACCAACCTTTTATAAAGAAAAGATTAGGTATGATGAGCCCAAGACCTTGACTGAGGCCACCAGGAAGGCTAAATACCTGTATGAGAAAGGATAGGGAAGAGAATCCATGTAGAAATCTTGGAAGGATAAGAAGAAGGAGAAGTCCGATCAGAGGAGGAAATGATTCAAACCTGCCTTCAATAGGAATGAGCCTAATAGAAATCATCAAGATCAATATGCTAAGGGTGAATCCAAGAAAGAAAAATCCTTGGGAAAAAGGGGAAGACCACCTGTCCAATGTTGGGGATGCAAATAAGATCACTTGTACAAGGATTTCCCACACAGAAAGGACATAGTGAAGACTGTGGACAACGTCCAAGAGGCTACAATAGTCGAAGATATGGGAAGAATCTATGCATATTTAGATGATCGACAAGAAGAATACCAGTTCAATATGATCGAGGTGGAAGGTAAGATAATAAACCAAACTATTTCTATTTTAATTGATTTGGGAGCAAGTCATTGTTACATTGATTCTAAAATAGTGGATAGATTACATTTGGAGAAAAGTAAGCTTGGAAAATCAAGTTTGGTTTATTTAGCCACTAGAACCAAAAGGAGAATCCATGATATGGTTAGAAGTTGTTCCATAATTCTTAATGGTGTGAATACTAGTGTTGATATGAATATCATAACCTTGGGGTCTTCTAATATTCTAATTGGAATGGATTGGTTGGACAAGCATCATGCTGTCCTAGATTGTCATAGCAAGACATTTAAATGTCTTGATGGATATGGAAAACAAAGAACTGTGAAAGGAGTTCCAAGACCCATCTCTATAAGGGAGATTCAAGCCTTACAATTGAAGATATGTTTTAGAAAAGGATGTCAATTGTATGCAACTCATGTGGAAGAGCCAGAAAATACGAAGGGGCCAAGCCTTGAATATTTATCGGTACTACAGGAATTTGAAGATGTATTCCAAGATATACCAGGGTTTCCACCAATAAGGGAGATAGATTTCTCAATTGATTTAGTGCCTGGAGCTACCCCGATGTCAAAAACACCTTACAGGATGAGCACACCAGAGTTAAAAGAATTACAAATGCAGTTGGAGGAATTGTTGAAGAAAGGGTACATACGTCCAAGTGTTTCACCTTGGGGAGCACCAATACTTTTTGTCAAAAATAAGGATAGAACCTTGAGGCTTTGTATTGACTTTCGACAACTGAATAAGTACACTATAAAGAACATGTATCCTCTACGCGGAATTAATGACCTGTTTGATAAGCTAAGAGGAGTAAATATATTTTCGAAGATTGACCTAAGGTCAGGATACCATCAGGTAAGGATCAAGGAAGAAGACATTCATAAGACAACCTTCAAGACCAAGTATGGGCATTATGAATTTGTAGTGGTGACATTTGGACTGACCAATGCACCAACTATATTTTTGTGCTTAATGAATGGCATATTTAGAAATTATTTGGATAACTTTGTCATAGTATTCTTGGATGACACACTTACCTATTCTAATTCTGAGGAGGAGAATGAACATCACTTAAGAATGGTATTGCAAGTGCTAAGAGAACATCAGTTGTATGCCAAGCCGAGTAAGTGTTATTTTTATCAAAAGAAAATCCATTACTTGGGACACATTATTTCAGAGAAGGGCGTAGTAGTAGATCCAAAGAAGATTGAAGCCATTAGAGGATGGCCAACACCCAAATATGTGTCAGAAGTAAGATATTTTATGGGATTAGCTGGTTACTACAGAAGGTTCATAGTAGGGTTCTCTAAGATTTATCATCCCATCACTTCTTTGCAAAAGAAGGGAACTAAATTTGAATGGACACCTAAGTGTGAAGAAAATTTTAATCTATTGAAGGAATTACTTACTAGTGCATCTGTGTTAAAGATTGTTGACCCAAATGAAATTTTTGTGGTATGTACAAATGAATGTAAGGAAGGACTTGGGGGAGTCCTCATGAAAAATGGACATGCCATTGGTTATGAGTCTAGAAAGCTTAAGGAACATGAGAAGAACTATGCCACACATGACTTGGAGCTTGTTTCCATTTCCCACACCTTGAATATGTGGAGGCATCACCTCATGGGGAAGAGATTTGAATTAAGAGAAAACCACATTGGCATGAAGTATCGTTTTGAACAACCAACCTTGAATGCCAAGAAAACAAGATGGCTGGAATGTTTAAGTGAATATGACCTTGATATCAAGCATATAAAAGGAAAACATAATAAAGTTGTCGATGCACTTAGTAGAAGAGTGCATCTCATGCATGCTACTGATGTCAGTATGCATCAGTTAGACTTGAAGATAAATTTTTTAGATGATCTTGTTATAGATCAGAATTACCTACAGGTAAAGGAAAGATTACAACAAGGAGATGTAAAATAGAAAATAAAGGAGTATGAGATAAAGGAATATGGATTACTCATGCATAAGAATAGAATCTATGTTCCTAGTTCCGAAGAACTGAGGAATTTGGTATTGAAGAAAATGCATGATGTTCCTTATGTTGGACATCTCGGTTATCAGAAAATGATTACAGCAGTAAGAAGCCAATTCTTTTGGCCGGGAATGAAAAAGGATGTGGCTGATTACATCGCTCGATGTATGGAATGTCAAAAGGTGAAGGTTGACCATAGGCACCCGGTGGGTTCGCTGCAACCATTACCAATCCTAGAGAAGAAATGGGAGGTGATAACCATCAATTTAATAACTAAATTACCCAGGAAAACAATGCAACATGATTCAATCATGGTGGTGGTTGAAAAATTAACAAAGGCTGCTCATTTTTTTCCTATAAAAACAACACATGAAACGACTAATATTGCAAAAATTTACATGAGGAAGATTGCTAGGTTGCATGGGATACCTAGGACAATTGTCTCAGACAGAGATAGAAAGTTTACCTCCAATTTATGGAGGGGATTGTTTAAATGATTTGGTACAAATCTAAACTTTAGCACAACATACCATCCCCAATCATATGAAAAAATAGAGAGGGTCAACCAAGTAATTGAAGATATGTTGAGAATGTATGTGATGGATAAACCATCTAAGTGGGAAGATTACTTACACCTGGTTGAGTTTGCATATAATAATGGGTATCAAGATTCATTGAGAATGAGCCCATTTGAAGCCTTGTATGGTAGGAAATGAAATACTCTAGTGAGCTGGGAGAGCCCAACAGATAGAGTGGTACTTGGGCTAGAGTTGCTCAAGGATATGAACGACCAGATGGTTAAGATCAAGCATAATTTGAAGGAAGCTCATGATAGACAAAAAGCTTATGTAGATAAGAACCAGACAACTAGAGAATTTAAAGTAGGGGAGTGTGCACTTTTGAAAGTGAAGCCCAATAAAATCTCCTTGAAATTGGGTATTGTACAAAGCTGGCAACCAAATTCAGTGGTCCATTTGAAATATTGGACAAAATAGGGCCAGTTGCATACATTCTTGCATTGCCTACTTCCATGAATGTGCATAATGTATTTCATGTCTCTCTACTAAATAAATATGTACATGATCCTAACCATGTTATTGATTGGAATTTGATTTAGGTAGAGACAGAGGGAGACTTTCAGGTTCAGCCAGTGCGGGTATTGGACATAAAGGTCAAAATGCTCCAGAATTGATTTATAGAGCTGGTAAAAGTTCAATGGACCTACTACGGTCCTGAAGAAGCTACCTGGGAGAATGAAGATGCCATGCGAGTAGAGTACCCACAAATTTTTGAATAAATTTTGAGATTTTGACATGTATTTTGTATATGCACTGAGGATAGTGCCAAAATAAGGGGGAGGGGATGTAACACCCTAGGTTTTGAACCCCCATTTTAGATAACATATTGTTACAATGCTGAGAGACCAAAGTGACCAAAACAATGATTAAAAGGCCAGTGTGCCGAAGAAATGTAATGTTTTTGATCATTATTAATAATAAATACATCACTGACTCCTAGACAGACAAGGACTAGAGTTATAGGGGACTATGATTCCACAAGAGAGGGGGCTTGAGGGGATAAATGTTTATTTCCTATTTTTAATTACCCTTTTTCTAAGGGATTGGATCAATTACATGAGCTTCTTGGGGAAGGCCATGAGGTTCTTGATTCCCTACGAAAATACTTAAACCCATCCCTGGTCTGATTGGGGGGGTTGGCTCATTCGCTCCTTCACTTCTTTGATTCCATTTTTTTCCCGCATGCATTCATTCAATGATTTTTCATTGCTTTGAAACTTGGATGGAGATATAACTCCATTCATTTTCGTCACCCATTCATATTCCTCATCTGTGTCTTGGCTTGGGGAAGGAAAACAAACTGCTGAAGAGAAACCATGGTATAATTGGTTGTAGAGGTCACTGGTGTAATCTAACCATGACTTGAGGCCTGCATGTCTGAGATGCATTGGCCTGTGTCCAACTTTGTTCACATATATGAGTCCTGAGAGTTCCAACATGGAGATTCTGGATCAGTTGCGCTGGAGCTTTGGAAGGAGAAGGACTGTCTGAGGGACTTCGTGGTAGAGAAGGGTGGAGGTCCATTCTCTTGGGTGGTGCAAGCTGGGTAGAAGAGAGCTGGGTAATTGGATTTATATGAGTGTTGGGAAATCCTGTGAGAGATTGAGTGCTAACTGGTTCAGGAATCCAAGTAACACTATGGAACCATCCTTGTGGATTCATAGCCCTGGCTCGGGGGTGATACTGCTGTTGAGATTTGGAGCAGTAGTGTCTACGGTTGGGTGGAACGTCCTTGGTCTGCATCCAGTTGTTGTCTTCTTTTATAAAGATAAGTGCTCTCTGTTATGGTATTATTTATCTGTATATGAATGTATTCTGTTGTATATTTATTTATCATTTAATTGAATCTTTAGAATATGCATGCTTCCTGGTTATTGTTATGCATGTCGTTAGATATTTTCTTTTATGCGTCCTTATTAATTTAAAAAGGTATTGGTAAGAGAAGGAAGTACAAGGGTGGTATTGAAGGTAGCGTACCTCAACTTGTGGGTGGTGGGGTTTGTTACAACTCAGATGGAGTATGGCCTTGAGAGATGATGCAAACGATGATATGATTTGATGCCAGGAGACTATTGTATTACATGGTGATAGATTATGTAGCTATTGGTTGATTGTAGTGGAGAATGTGTGTCTTTGGACAATAGCTATGTACTACTGTGGTGGATGTGTTCCAATGGTAGTAATTGTATTTCACTTTATAGTAGTTATTCACTACTAGGCATGGTTGTGTACCATTGGATAGTAGTTGTGTACTACTATGGATCGACACAGTTGTGATCTATTGGATGGAATTGTAGTAACTATGTACTACTACTGGATTTCCATGGATATTACCAATAGTGTTGAAGGTGTTTCCTAGGCTGGTGTGCCAACCAATAGTGTTGGAGGTGATTTCCAGCTAGATGGATAGTGATGATGATGCTCATGACTTGATCTGCATGATCATGAGATAGCCCATGTGGCTATGATAATTCTACCTGTATAATGGTCTGCAATACTATGTGAGCCTTTCCCATATGATGTGAAATGGATGGATGTGTTTGAGACCATTACACTTAATACCTCCCTAGCTAGGAGGGATTTTTGATGTTATGGTAGTTGTGGGAGGTGTTAACCTCCATGTGTAACATTTGGCTAGAATAGAATATTCCGAAAGCAAGAAAAACCCTAAACAAATGTGTAAAAACTCTATAATACAAGTCAACTCAATAAAAGAATTAATATTAAAGTAGTATCCTCTAAAAGGATAAGTCAACCTAGATAGGTGACAAGAACCACTATAAATAGAGGGCGCTCTAGCTCATTTTCACTCACTCACCTCACTCACTCTCTCAAGTATGGCACAAGTTTGGAGTTGCAGCTACAAGGATGGAAGTTGGATATTCTGGTGTGATTCTTGGCTCTCTCTCTAGACTAAGATATATGCCATATCTTCTAGCATCTATTGGTGGTATTCTTTGTGACATTCTTGGTGGTATTATGATATTCTTGGTGAGTGCTACTGCAACTGATGCAGTTGAATATTATTCTTGTTCTGTGGTTTTGGGACTTTTTGTCTGGTGTGCCATCTTTGGAGAAAGATGTGCTCTCTTGGTTATCTATTGTTTCTAATGCTACTTCCAGAATCACCCTATCTAGCAAAGGTTACGGTGCTCGGGAGTGGATTTGTGCCTATGGTTGGGTGAAAATATTGTGATATTGTCTATGATAAAATGAGCACATCAAATATTTTAACAATTATCACATGTTAATAGAATGGTTTATAATTTAGGTCCCCGACCCCTTTTTATCCAGTGTGCCCTTTCATCGGTTGAAATAACTGAGACCACCAATCTTGGATCTATAAGAATGGTCCAATCTTGTCTGTTGAATTTTCATTTCAAACCAAAATCTCAGTCGTCAATTTAAAAGACCGCCAAATTCTACCTATAGATGTCCTCACTCAAAATTTTGAAGTTGAAATTCTTGGTCAACATTTTAAGACAATTCCCTCCTACCTTTTGATGTATACCAAAACCTTTTGCAAGATATTCTACTATAAAAAAAATCATTTTTTTTTACCTTAGAAATATAATATTACGTCATAATAGAAACTTTAGGTTTGGTATATCGTTTTTTTTTGGTAATAATCCTATAAGAAAGGATTTGTTCTGTTCCCTTTGTAAGGAATTAAATAAATTTTCCATTTCTTCTTCATCAATTTTATCCAGGGAACACAGAACCAAGACAAACCTCGAATTTGTCTTTATACAAAGAAAATGAAACATTGTATACCATTGGTGGGTCACACACAATAGAAAACCATCTTTTTTGACAAGATACTCATTCCCCAAAAATTATTTAAACTAATGTTTGTTCTTTGTTGTACGTAAAACAATATAGAAAAGAGATGTAGTATACATGGTATTGAACCTAAACTAAGGAGTGAATGAAAAGGAAAACTTGAAGTGAAAGTAACTCAAACATAGCCATTGTAAACCATTTAATATTGAAGAAACAACTATAGGAACTACATCCTCTATATACATCAATAGTGAGGATACATACTGAATAAATTACGGGGTCTATCTCTCCTTGGACACATAGGTGGGTTTGGTCTCTCTTTGCATGGGTCTGCTCCTATACGCACTCTCCTTACTAGCAGGTGCGATCGATCCAATGCAAATGTCAGCGGGTTTCTCCTCCACAAACTCTCTGTACTGGTAGGTGGGGTCGATCCAATGTGAATTTTAGTGGGTTTCTCCTATGAAAACTCTCCTTACTAGAAGGTGGTATCAATCAATGCACTGGTCAACGGGTTTGGAGTGGGTTTATTTGGTCGGGGGTTTGGCGCCATAGTGTTTTTCTGTGTTTGAATTTTGTTTTATATTTTTGTTTATTTTTTATTTGTTTTATTTTTTGTATTGTTTATATTTAAATTTGTATATAATATGTGTTATATAGTTATATATAAAAACCTTAATCCATAAACCAACTTATTAGCACCAGAAGTCACCCTTGGATTGCGTCAGAAGTAAGCATGATACCCATCAGTTTGTATGTCACAATGAAATGATTTAATGGTGGTCTAATGGATGCAGACTCGGGATATATCTCTTTAAATCAGAAAAATGGGTTAGCATGCATAAGAGGGTGAGGTCTTGGTCTAACTTCAGTTAGTGATTTGCTGTAAAAGGTGAGTAGGGGGAAGAGCTGGTGAGAAGATGTAAGGGCCTGCTATGGACATTAGGTCTTCCAACAACCTGAGGAGGAAAAGCTTTGATAACGAGATCCTCTTGGACTCAGAGCTTCAGACACTAAGATATGTCTAAATGACACAACCACAACAACATGATGATCAAACCAACATTTCAATGTTGTTGTAATAGCTCGACTGGATCCTCCAATTCTGAGCTACTCAGTATAAGAGGGGAAAACGTAACACAGGAAACTAATTAAAACTGGTGAAGATATTGCAGTGATCAAACCTGCATCACAACAAAACCACCACCCTTCACTGGATCTTCCAATTCTGAAAGAGATGGAAAGAGGTTGAATTTCATTAAACAAGAAATCTCAATTACATATCATAACCAGAGAATCAAAGGCCTCATGAAAACTTTACAAGAGGGAGCATATCTCTACCATCGACCCTTTACAAAATATAAAACTCGAGTATATATATACTCAAAGTGACTTGATCCCTACATAAACGCATTCTGATCACCACATTCAAGGCTTCGCGTCTTATTCTTCTATTAGACTGCACATACATTCCTCTGTCAGACGCGACCTTAGATCGGTATGGGCTCTACAGAAAACTTCATTGGCAGAGTGACCTTGGGTTGACAGTCTTCCACCATGAACGATGTTTCCATGCTTCCTATTTATGGCCGAAACGAGGTTTCAACCACCTTCTTTAGCTTCATTAACTGTCCTTATTGGGATTGGTACAAACCCAGACATCCATGAAATCTCTTAAGCAGCACCCCTGTCCTGCTGAGTTAAACTTAGCACCTCGAAACCATGTTGTCTTCTTACACACCCAATACAATGCTCTCAACCTGTTTAGCGCAGTTCTTCCTAATTTCCCCATGTGGCTGTGGGCTTTGACCTTATTCTTATCCCGCATGATATTTAGGGTCTTCACATTTTGGGAGTTTTCACTCCACCTTGGCTTTAAAATCATGATGACTAAAATTGTGAAATGACCACTGAGATCGACAGTCAGACTCGCTTCAAAATGGATGGTTATGATAGCTCCTCTGATAACATGAAATGTTGGCTATGCGATGAAGGCTAGCCCCCTTTTCCAGGACCTACTTCCTATGTCACCGAGCACTAGAACCGTGGGCCCAACCCCTCGGAGATTTCGTGATTTTGTGTTTTGGGGAAAAGAGATGTTGCTCCGAGGAGACCTTCGATTTGCAAAATCACGAAACCGGGGTTTCACATTTTGGGGCTTAGGGATATGGGTGCACTTGTTGATGAGAACCCTGAAATATCAATTCCCGAATTCGCCAAAGTCAAATCATCGACCCTCTTCTTCTCACAAACGAACAACCTAGATCTAATTCTTTTCTTGACCTCTGATCTCAGGCCTCTGCCATGGCACTAAACTTTGGGCAACTTCACAGCTCCAACTACCCGATCACCGTCAATTTTCTCCAGCAATGGATCCTCACCGCTGAAAATTGACCTTTGCCCGCTTGCTTGATTTGTGTCACCATCTGACCGCTCTCAATGTTGCAGATAGTGACAGTGAAGACTTGGATGACATGACTTAGGTTTGGAAAAACAAAGGCTCAGTAGTGGAGGTAAAGTGAGAAATAATTGGTCGTAGGGGAAACAGAGAAACTCGTGGATGATATCCCTCAGGCAATTTCAACAAGGAAAACTAGTCGACTAAGGATGAAGGAAAACAACAAAGGGAAATGTACGTCAGAAAGAGAAATTTATGATCAGGTTTGCACAAAGGGGAAAATATAGGAAAAAATTGCAAACTTAGGCCAAAACCACCATCCATCAGAACATGACAAGCTTAATCACTAACATTTGGCTCCACGGGGGATGGCATGCTCCCCGCGAGCTGCCAAGAATGCGCAGATCTAGTGCCTTGCTTTGGGTTATGGATTATTCTATTAAATCCAGACAGAATAAACATAAAACATAAATGGTATTTACAGTGGTGGGATGTCATTTGCGACTTTTAAACAAAAAACCTTTTCAAGAAGTGCCCATTTACAGAGCTAGCAAAAACTTCATCACCCTCCAAATTCTGCAACTTGTAAGTTTTATTAGGAAATGCGTCAGAAATCCTGAAGGTTCTGATCCAAAGGGCCTCAAATTTTCCGTGCTTGCCCTTGTCCTGCCTGGGAGCATCCCATTTGAGCACTAGATTTCCCAGTTAGAAATCCTCTTTTCTTCTCTTCTTGTCAAAATCTTGCTTGATCTTCTACTGATGATCATGTGCTCTGTCCATCACTTTCTCTCTCGTCTGTTGTACTTCTACCAGCTAATGAATCCTCCCGATCATATCATCAGGCTCTTCCTGGTAGTCTTGGAAGAACTTTGCTACTGGCAAGGCGAGCTGAGAGGGAAAAATTTCTTCAGTCCCATATACAAGATTGAAAGGAGAGATGCTCAAGCACCGTTTAGCTGTCACTCTATCAACTGATAAAGAAAATTTGAGCTTTGAATGCTATGCTTTCTTGTTGTCTTCTAACAATCTTTTGATGTTTTTTATGAGGCTTTTGTTAGAGGAATCTGCTAATCCATTGCATTGTGGACAGTAGGGGGTAGAGTGGATTAGCACGATTCCGAACTGCTCACAGAATTGGATCAATGGTTCAGCTTTGAAAGATGCAGCGTTATCGGTGACAATTCTGCTCAGAAAGACAAACCTTGCTATGATATCCTCCAGGAAGCTGATGATTACCTTGTGGGACGTGCTCCTTGTGGGGATAACTTCTATCCACTTGGTAAAATAAATTGTGGCCGTAAGGATGCATCTATGTTGACTGCTGGATGCAGGATGAATCTACCCAATGAAGTATAGGCCCCACTGCTGGAAGGGCCCTGAAGCAATCATAGGTTTTAATGGCAGGGGCTTTAGCTGCCGCTTTACTAAGAATTTATAACATTTAGCACATGCTCTGAATTTTGTGCAAACATTAGCGAATAGAGTGGGCCAAAAATAACCATCCCTGAGAATATTATAAGCCGTCATTTTCCAGAAGTGATTCCCCCCACACGAACTGTCATGAAAGTACGACATAATCCTTTGTGCTTCGTGTGGGTCTAAACATCTCAAAAGTACCCCCAGGGGGTCTTTCCAATATAAAGTTTTACCAACAAGGAAGTATTTAATGGATTTGAGCTTTAAATGTCTTACCTTGTTCCTTTGGCATGCCATCGGGGGGATGCAACTCTTGTAGAAAATATATGACATCCTTGTACCAAGGGAATCCTGCTAATGGGGGGTCTGCCTGAGCATTTGTATCATATGGTTCAAACTGTTTATTTTCTGAGCATTCGTTGATGAAGCTTACCCCCAAGGCTTTGCAATTAGATTCGGCCAAAATTCTGGCTAAACCTTGACCTTTAATCAATTTGGTGGGCTTTATCTCCAGGTCAAATTCGAGGATTTTGGCAATCCATCGGCTCCTCCTTCCATCTATGTTCGACTGAATGAGGATTTCCTTCACAACAGTTGAAGGGACATATGCAATGATTTTTTATTGCAAGACATAGAATATGAAAGACTTGAGAGATTTAACCAAAGCATAGGCCTGCTTTTCCATCATGCCATATTTTACCTCAGCATCTCTCAATGCCCAACTGAAAAAGGAGATGGGCTGCTCCAACCCTTCAACATTCCTCTGTAACAGAACAACCGCTATAGTGTCAAAAGAAGCAAATGAGAAGATAAGGAAATCCTTTGAGTAATCAGGACTGATAAGCACGGGTGCCTCAGTCAAGGCCTTCTTTATCATATCAAAGGAATTTCGAGACTCAATAGTCCATTTAACTTCATTTCCCTTCCTCAACATGGTTATAAGCTTTACCATCTCAGCAAAATTGGAAACAAACCTCCTTCGAAAATTAATTTTTCCCAGGAAATATTGGACTTCTTTCCTAGATCTTGGGAGTGACAAGGTCTGGATTTCTTCAACTCGGATGGGATCAATGTTGACTCCTGTTACACGTCAAAATTGCTCAACTGGATAAGTGTCGCATATTCCTCTCAATTTTCGCAAGTGTCGCAACTTCCTTACAACTTTCGAAAGTGTCACAAGTTGGTTACAAGTGTCGCAAATGTTGTTTAAGCATACTGCCATGATGACGACACTAAGGAGACACTTAAAACATCTTATGTACTTGGTTTGAAGAAGGAGAACTGGTTCACTGGAGTCAGGTAACTCTTAAAACCTGAAGAGGGATTTTCAATCAAGAGTTTGGAGGGTGAACACTCCCCTAAAACAGCCTTAGGAGCGCTGGCGCTCCCCTATAAGGCCTCAGGGAGCTTTATAATGCTTCCTCATCCCTCTGTAGGAGCACTGCTCAATTTTGAAGCGCTGGTGCTCCCCTTAACCTTCTCAGGGAGCGTTCTAGCACTCTGATGCCCCTTCTGAAGGAGCGCTCCCTAATCTGGGTCAGTTGTTAGCCCGTTGAGGAGAATGAGGAAAGGATCTTTCGAGATTAGAAGGAAGTTGTACTCGAATTCTTGGTTTCATCAACAGATCCCTAATCTAAGGAGGAGGTTCCCAACTTTTTCTAAACATAACTCAAGAGGTTAGGCTCCTCCCAACCTGTATAAGCAAGCTCTATGATGGTGGAAAGGAAGAAGAATTGCTAGCATGAAACCTATGATCTCATAGGAAACACACGGTTAGCCAAAGGAGAAGTGATCAGTGAAGCTACTGTCAGCCAGGTTGTGGATCTTTTGAGCAAGGGTTAGACGAAGGGGACTTGACGAAGCTGTCGCATTCGCATCTACGATTGTGAGTACCGCTGTCGTTATTCTCATTAATATGACACACTTGGCCTGTTTCTTTCTAGTTTGTGTATGATGTTACATGAACTTATCGTTAATTGATAGATCTGTTTTCAAGCTAATATCAATAGAGTAGGAAGTAGTCGTATCTTGTTTGCCTACAGGACTCAGCGAGGAGCAAAGGATTGGAGCGCAACTCAGTGCGTGCAGGGACAAACGTCGATAAATAGGTACTTATGTTATCCTTCCTTCTCATGTATTAGTTTAGATAGATTTGAAAGGAAGTCAGTGTCCACGTTAAGCATTTTTCTGTCTAGGGTTAAGGTCAAGCTCTTAGAGGCGATCTACCTGTCCGCAGGGAGATTTTCCTACAACAGAAACTGGCGACTCCAATGGGGAGATAGCCTCAAATTCAAAATTTCTTATTTCGATTTGTCCTCATTGACCTAGTTCTATCCCTTGATTGTTTCAGACCTGGTTCACTCCTTTTTGATTGGTTTCATGAGCTGATTGGCTCCCTACCCCATCACACTCAGCATAAGTGTCGGATTTGGATTGCAATTTTTTGATTTTTCCGACAATTTTTTGAGTTTCAGACCCTGGCGCCTCTGTCCTAGTGTTAACAGAGCGCCAATGCTCCTAATGGATTTGCATAGAGTGCTATAACTCTCCTTGCCATTGGCAATAGAGCGCCAACCCTCTTTGGCTCAAAAATCTTCCAGAATTGCATTTTTTTTGGATTCTGCCTCTGTTTCCTCTGCTGAGTAACATTGTGAGTCAGTGTTTCTTCCTTGTCAACCTTGACATCTGTCTTTTGATTGAAGAATAAGCACCTTGCGGATTGGATCTTATAGCCTTCTTCACCTTTTTCATTGATTTTTCTCTGTTGAGTGAAATTTGAAACCTATGCATTGTTCTTCTCTCCTCATCAGCTGAGTAAAAACCTTGGTGAAGGTCATCAAAGGCCTACAGACCTCTTTATCTTGATTCAAGTCAGGGTCATTGTTCTTCAATTTTTTCTTTTTGGGTGTGAATTTTGTTTTTCTCTTTGATTGTTTCTTTTCTTTCGCTTTTTGTTTTGATTGCAACAAGGGGTGCATTGTTTGTAT
>ML793072.1:524910-549113 GCA_009831015.1 Picea engelmannii
TTGTCTCAAAACCCATGTCAGTCCATGTTCTTTTGATCTACCAATTACATATTTATATGCATTTCACGTCGTTGATGGGGGATACATCAAGGCCCTCCCTCGACGAGTCTATTCATGTCGACTTCAACACATTATCCGAGAATTAGACTTAGAAACTAATTATTACTTTGGGACCTGCATGCCTCAATGGCAGGCCTCCTCACGTTTGACAGTGGGTTTACACCATTGACCTCTGATCGAATGATTCCACAAATGTTCGATCTCATCTCATCTATTCACGTTCGATGGAATGTACTAAGGTACCTTGGGGATCATTGACATTAATGGTGATCTCCCTCGCGCTTGTTAACGGTTTACCTCATTGACCGGTAATCAAGTGGTTTCTGCCATGTTCGACACCAAGACATCTATTCACATGGTTAGAATCGTATCGCACTGAGATTGGTAAGAAGACCCTGGGTTGAGTAATTCACTTTGATATATGTTTCGCCCAGGTTGTGAAGGAGTTTTTTGGACAAAGAACACATACATTGTTACATAGATCCACTTTGTATTGGTCGTGGCTATGTATTGTCATCTTGTAGATCCACTGTGTATTCTTCGTGGCTACGATCAATCCGAGTCATCACAGTATAGATCCACATTGTATCTTCGGTGGCTATACTCTTTTATCAATACAATTATGGATCTGCAGTGTATATTATGGCGGCCATACCTTACAAGTCTCGATCACCCAAGCATAGGTATGCCTGCCTTGGGTCTTGAAATATGTCATGATATTTGTTGGATGTTTGTGTGTAGCTTCCGTCAGGTTCTTTGAGTCTATACCCTTTCTTGAACGTCTACAAAGTATTTCAGTCATCAGTTCGCATCTTCTGACTTCATACTTTGGGGGGCATTCTGTTACACGTCAAAATTGCTCAACTGGATAAGTGTTGCATATTCCTCTCAATTGTCGCAAGTGTCGCAACTTCCTTACAACTTTCGTAAGTGTCACAAGTTGGTTACAAGTGTCACAAATGTTGTTTAAGCATACTGCCATGATGACGACACTAAGGAGACACTTAAAACATCTTATGTACTTGGTTTGAAGAAGGAGAACTGGTTCACTGGAGTTAGGTAACTCTTAACACCTGAAGATGGATTTTCAATCAAGAGTTTGGAGGGTGAACGCTCCCCTAAAACAGCCTTAGGAGCGCTGGCGCTCCCCTATAAGGCCTCAGGGAGCGTTATAACGCTTCCTCACCCCTCTGTAGGAGCGCTGCTCAATTTTGAAGCACTGGCGCTCCCCTTAACCTTCTCAGGGAGCATTCTAGCGCTCTGATTCCCCTTCTGAAGGAGCGCTCCCTAATCTAGGTCATTTGTTAGCCCGTTGAGGAGAATGAGGAAAGGATCTTTCGAGATTAAAGGCAGTTGTACTCGAATTCTTGGTTTCATCAACAGATCCCTGATCTAAGGAGGAGGTTCCCAACTTGTTCTAAACATAACTCAAGAGGTTAGGCTCCTCCCAACCTATATAAGCAAGCTCTATGATGGTGGAAAGGAAGAAGAATTTCTAGCATGAAACCTATGATCTCATAGGAAACACACAGTCAACCAAAGGAGAAGTGATCAGTGAAGCTGCTGTCAGCGAGGTTGTGGATATTTTGAGCAAGGGTTAGACGAAGGGGACTTGACAAAGCTGTCGCATTCGCATCTATGATTGTGAGTACTGCTGTTGTTATTCTCATTAATATGACACGCTTGGTCTGTTTCTTTCTAGTTTGTGTCTGATGTTACATGAACTTATCGTTAATTGATAGATCTATTTTCAAGCTAATATCAATAGAGTAGGAAGTAGTCGTATCTTGTTTTCCTACAGGACTCAGTGAGGAGAAAAGGATTGGAGCGCAACTCGGAGCGTGCGGGGACAAACATCGATACAGAGGTACTTCTGTTATCCTTCCTTCTCATGTATTAGTTTAGATAGATTTGAAAGGAATTCAGTGTCCACGTTAAGCATTTTTCTGTCTAGGGTTAAGGTCAAGATCTTAGAGGCGATCTACCTGTCCGCAAGGAGATTTTCCTACAACAACTCCTTCGACTGATATTATGTGGCCCAACATCTTTCCCTCCTTCATGGCAAACAAATATTTTTTGGGATTTAAGGAGAGACCAAACTTCCTGCATTTCAAGAACACCCTTCTCAAATGCTCACAGTGCTCTTTGTCAGACTTGGATAAACCTGTAATGTCATCCAGAGAAATGACCATGAACTTGTCCCTTTCTCCAATGAAAGCTATATCCATGGCTCACTGAAAGGTCACCCCTGCATTCATCAATCCAAAGGGAATTTTGGCATACATGAATGTACCCCAAGGAGTGGTGAAGACTGTTTTTTTGTTGTCCTTAGGTAGGACTAAGATCTGATTATAACCCAAAAATCCATCAATCATGGATATCCTTGATGCGCCAGTTACCCTTTGTAAAATGTGTTCCATTTTTGGCAAGGGGTAGTTGTCTTTCTTTGAGCTCCTGTTTAGGTTTCTGAAATCGACACGAAGTCTGATTTCCACACTCTTCTTCCTTACTGGGACTAGGTTGGCCACCCATTCAGAATATCTCAAAGGCACAATGATCTGCGCATCGAGAAACTTCTTTACTTCTCTTTCCATGATAGGAAACAACATAGGGTTTATCTGTCTTAATTTCTACCTAAATGGATTGGCCTCCTCTTTCAGAGGGATCTTATGTTCAATTACGTTGGTGTCATATGTTCTAAGGTATTCATAGGTCTAGGAAAACACATCAGTGAATTCCTTTAATAATCCAACATACTCGAACCTATGCTCCCTTGTCAAGCCGCTTGACAACTTGATGAATTTTGGATTCCATTTTGTGCCAATATTGCACTCAACTACCTCATCATCCTCGTTTGAAACTTTACCCCTTACAGCCACATCGTTCCTATCGAATAATATTTCCAAAGGAACTAGCCCCTTAGGAATATGATTTCTAGGCAACTGAACAATATGGTGATCAACAATCTTGTTCATAAAAACATTTTCATAAGGATCGATTTCAGAGTCAGGATCTCGATCAATATGTAATGCCGAAAACTCATCAACAGTCTCCAGGAAACTTTTGATCTCAATATCATCCTCAAACACTTTCCAATGCTTGACATTGTCAAGTATAGAGGGCCTGTATTTTACTTCTGTATCATACATGATCTTAGGTGGCAGGGGGACTCTGAAATTGTTTGTTGAAACCGCCAAGGAATCAGGCACTCTGTTTTCTCCTCTTGGAATAAATGATATGTTGAAAGCTAGGTAAAAATTGTCAATGAGGTCCCATACTTCATTTCTGTAACTCCTAATCCAAGGGTGTTTGGCCTGATAAATGTTTCTGATCTGCTAGATAATTAGTTCAACATCTCCAAACACAGATATCTCTTCAATTCCCATGTCCTTTGCAGCACTTAAGCCTAAAACAAGAGCTTCATACTTTGCCACATTATTGTTAGCTTCAAATTCTAACTTGTACGACATAGATGTGGTTTCCTGAGCATGGGAAACAAAAACTACCCTAGCACCAACACCTTCTTTAGAAGAAGCTCCATCAAAAAACATTTTCCAAATAGAGGTAATTGGAGGAGAATCTTCTCAGAGAGAAATAGGCTTTCTTATTTCAAGAGGGGGCTCAGGAGCATCAGTGAGCTGCAATAGACTGAAACGCAAATCAATATCAAAGGAAAAAATAGGATGATTGGTAGGATTGGCTTCATCACTAATAATGTAGGCCAATTGAGATTCTTTGTATAGTCTCCTATGCTCCCCTCCAAAGATTGGAATGGTAGCATATGTGAGTTCCATATGCAAGGTTCCCCCAAGTATTTTTATCCAAGATATTGACAACAACATACCAAACTTGGGAGGAACATCAGCTACCATGATATCCATGACCACACTTTTCATGGGAAATTGAAACAAGGTTACCACCAGATCTTTGATGACCCCAAGACATGGCACTCTCCTCGATTCAAAATAATACAAATCATGATAAGCCTTTGTGACTTCCAGTCCTAATTCTTCCATGACAGTTTTGGGCATGAGATTATGGGAAGCCCCTGAATCCATCAGAAAGTTGTGCAACACCTTGTCATGTATGTTCAGGGATGTGTAGAAGGGAGGGGATGAATCATCTTTGACTTCTACCATAGGAACTAATATGACTGCAGGATTTTCATCTTGGAGGTTTACTGAGTCTGTGGAATGACAGGGTGGTTTGAGATACAACAACTTACAGAGGGACCTTTTGAAGTCTTCATGATTGACTAGCTCTGCTAGGGGGACAAGGATTCCGATCTTCTGAATTTCATGCTCAAAGCTAAAGGAGGAAGGGGGTTTCAAAATTTCTCTCACCTATGGGACAGGGTCTTTGGCTATTGGTAAGGGATTCTGAGAATTCTTTTCCTTAATGATATTTGTTTCATGCTTAGTAGGATTCTCTTCTCTGGGAGGCTGAGCAGGGATGTCACACTCTTCTATTTTCGACTTGGACCGAAGGTTTTCGACTTGGACCGAAGGTTGTATTTGTTGGGACTGGTATTGGCCTTTTCTCCCTTACTTAACTCATTTATTCGACTATTCATGAGGGATTCCTCATATGCGGATTGAGTCAAATGGGGAAATGGAGAGGTGTCTCCAATACAATGAATTTCAGGGTCAAGCTCCTCTTCTTCCCTTTCCTCATCAATAACAAGGTTATTTTGAAGGGGAGTCTGGATTTTCTGATCACTTCTATCTTTGTCCCTCTGCTCCTTTGGCATAATCTGAGGAGCATTGTTATTTGGCCTCCTGAAGCTACCTCTGTTATCAGTATTTGGGACATTCTTATAACCTTGCTTCCCTTCAAATTTTATCTTCTCCATTTATGCAGACATGGACTTCACCATCTTGGTTAATTCATCTACTTGAGGGTAGGATGCAGAAGAACCAGAGGTTGAGGCCTCAAATATTCCTTTTCCTCTGTCTCTGTTGGCTTTGTTCCTAAGTCTGTCCACTGCCAATACATTGGATTCTACTTCCAAGGCTGCATCTTGCATATTAGCCAGGGAAGTAGCTCTTCTTTCCCTGAGCAAGAGGCATAAATCAGGGTCAAAAGAACTAGCATAAGTGCTTTTGGCAGAGGATTCTGTAGGCTTTATCTTAGAAGGGATATTATTGTACATCGTTTTGAATCTTTTGGAGAAATTAGAAACAAATTCTCCCTCTTTTCTCTTCAGGGACCCAAACTCTGTGATATAATACATAAAATCATTTTTATCCCCCCACTGCCTCAAAAAAACATCATCTAAGGCTTCAATACCAGTAATTGATCCAAGGGTTAATCCCCTAAACCACTTCCTAACCTCACCATCAAGGCTCTGTACAAAGACTCTCATCCAAACATCTTCATTTTCAATACTTATATTGTCTTCATAAATGTAGAAGGCAACACGATGCTCTTCAACAATTATGTCTTCATCTCTGGTAAACTTAGGCATAATTTTTAGGTAATCCCAAGTAGGGAGAGCATTCATCGGCTGAGTTAGGACTAGAGGGGCGTATCTTGCAGCCACTATGGCATCCATTCTGTTTCCAGGGGGATTAACACCTGCCATAGGGATATGAGGTGGAGGAGAATTAGGAGGAGAAGGGGTTCGAACTGGGGAGACTGGGACTGAGCCTCTGGGAGGAAAGGGAAGCAACATAGGATTCAAAGAAAAGGCCAAAGGGACTGAAGGAAAAGAGGATTCTCTGTCTGTAGTAGCAACAACAGGATGAGGAGTGGTAAAGCCCGGGGTGGGAAAATCTTTAGACGTGCTGGGTCTAAACCATGGTACAATTTTAGGAGAGAGAGGAGTGATAAAGGTTTCTCCCTCCAATCCCAGACCAGGAGGGGAAAACTCAATAGGAACACTCCCAAAATTTAGATTTGGGGAAACTCCAACAGAAGGTATAACAGGGGAATGAGAAACATAAATTGGAGTTTCTAAAGAAGGACAATGGAAATTATCAGAAATACATGGTTCAACAATAGAAGTGCCTTCTCGGAGGGCCTTTCCCTTTCTGACAATTTTCTCTGGGTCAACTTTAGGTGTTGCTAAAGGTAGTTGTGGAGTAGACCTCATGTGTCTACTTCTAGAAGCCACAACTGAAACAATAGAGTCCCCAGTGGATCTGCCTCGGTGGAGTCACCACAGTGGAGTTTCCAGGTGCAATCTTTAATGTACTAAGTTATGATGAACCTTCAGAACTAGTAAGCTTTGTTGTTCAATCCCAGGAAAAGTCTTCAATTTCATCCTGGACAATGGCACTAGAAATGTTAGCACCAGAAGTCACCCCTAGATTGTGTCAGGGGTAAGTCTGATACCCATCATTTTGTATTTCACAATGAAATGATTTAATGGTGGTCTAATGGATGCAGACTCAGGATATATCGCTTTAACTCAGAAAACTGGGTTAGCATGCATAAGTGTTGGGTATGTGTTATATTCTTTGCATGTGTGTGTGTGTGGGTGCGTCAGATACGACAACTGCGTCTGACGATCCCTACACCTAGAATACCTAGTTTTTTTTTTTTTGGGCAGTTTTTGCTATTTTTAGCGGATTTTGCTATTTTTAGCTGATATGTAAATTAATTCCGTATTAAGGGATTAGGGTTTTGGTATCTACGGAATACCTAAAAAAATTGTATATATTGTATGGCAAATGGTGAAATTCGATATAATGAAAATAAGAAATGTTTTCCCAGTTGAGGGTTTCTGGTAAAAATCTCTGTGTACTCTGTGTATGAGCCATTGATTAATTTCTGTATTGCTTAAGAATCTATATGCATTTCTTTACTTCGCAGGTTTAAAACTTACAATAAGCAGGTGAGGTCTTGGTCTAACTTCAATCAGTGATTTGCTGTAAAAGGTAAGTAGGGGGAAGAGCTGGTGAGAAGATGTAAGGGCCTGCTATGGACATCCGTTCTTCCAACAACTCGAGGAGGAAAATCTTCGAGAACGAGATCCTCTTGGACTCAGAGCTTCAAACACTAAGATATGTCTAAATGACATAGCCACAATAGCATGATGATTGAACCAACATCGCAATGCTACTGTAACAGCTCAACTGGATCCTCCAATTTCGAGCTACTCAGTATAAGAGGGGAAAATGTAACACAGGAAACTGATTAAAATTGGTGAAGAAATTGCAGTGATCAAACCTGCATCGCAACAACACCACCACCCTCGACTGAATCTTCCAATTCTGAGTGTCTTAACACAGAGTTTACAAAGAAATGGAAAGAGGTTGACTTTCATTAAACAAGAAATCTCAAATACATAGCATAACCAAAGAACTAGAGGCCTCGTTAAAACTTTACAAGCGGGAGCGTAGCTCTACCATTGATCCTTTACAAAATATAAAACTTGAGTATATATACTCAAAGCGACTTGCTCCCTACAGAAATGCATTCTGATCATCGCATTCAAGGCTTCACATCTTCTTCTTCAGTCAGACTGCACAAACATTCCTCTGTCAGACGCGACCTCATATCGATATGGGATTTGTAGAAAACTTCATTGGCAGAGTGACCTTGGGCTGATAGTTTACCACCGTGAACGATGTTTCCATGCTTCCTATTTATGGTCGAAATGAGGTTTCAACCACCTTCTTCAGCTTCATTTACTATCCTTATTGGGATCGGGACAAACCTAGACATCCATGAAAGCCCTTAAGCATTGCCCCTAGCCTGCTAAGTTAAACTTAGCGCCTCGAAATTGTGTTGTCTTCTTACGCACCCAATATAATTCTCTTGACCAGTTTAGCGTGGTTCTTCCCAATTGCCCCATGTGACCGCGGGCTTTGACCTTATGCTTATCCCACATGATATTTTGGGACTTCACATTTCAGGAGTTTTCACTCCACCTTGGCTTTAAAATTGTGATGTCTGAAATAGTGGAACGACTGTTGAGATCAATGGTCAGACTCGCTTCAAAATGAATGGCTACCATCGCTCCTCTAATAACATGAAATGTCGGCTATGCGATGAGCACTAGCCCCCTTTTCCCAAACTTTCTTCCTCTGTGACCCGACGCTAGAACCGTGGGCCCAACCCCTGGAAGATTTCACGATTTCGCATTTTGGGGAAAAGAGATGCTGCTCCGGGGAGACCTTTGATTTGCGAAATCATGAAACCGGTGTTTCGCATTTCGGGGCTTAGGGATATGGGTGCACTTGTTGACGATAACCCTGAAATTTCGATTCTCGAAATCACCGAAGTCAAATCATTGGCCCTCTTCTTCTCACAAACGGACGACCCAACTCTAATTCTTTGCTTGACCTCTAATCTCAGGCCTCTGCCCTGGCACTAAACTTCGAGAAACTTCATGGCCCCAACTACCCAATGACCGTCGATTTTCTTCGTCAATGGATCCTCGCCGCTAAAAATTGATCTTTGCCTGCTCACTTGATTTGTGTCACTATCTGACCACCCTTAGTGCTGTAGACAGTGACAGTGAAGACTTGGACGACATGACTTAGGTTTGGAAAAACAAAGGCTCAGTAGTGGAGGTAAAGTGATAAGTAATTGGTCGTAGGGGAAACAGAGAAACTTGGGGATGATATCCCTCAGGCAATTTCGACAAGGAAAACTAGTCGACCAGGGATGAAGGCAAACAACAAAGGGAAAGGTATGCCGAAAAGAGAAATCTATGATCGGGTTTTCACAAAGGGGAAAAGACAGGCAAAAATCACAGACTTAGGCCAAAACCACGATCCATCAGAACATGACAAGCTTAATCTCTAACACAACCTAACCCCTCAATTCCTAACTCCTAACCCTTGACCGTAAATCATGTCCAAAGCCCCAGAAAAGTATTTTCTATGTTAAACCTTGTAATGGATACCATATGACACTTGTAACTCAAAGATTCTATTTAGGACCTTGGTAGTGGTTTTGGAGCATGCACATGGTTCCTATGGTGGATGAGGGTGGAGGGTTAGAAATTTACCAAGGTTATTGGGTGGAGGGTTAAAAAGTTGTATTTAGTCATTAACATGATTCAAACATTTGATTTTTCATTTGTTGAATGTTGTGCCACATACCAATAGCGAGGGAACATAAAGCCATCCTAAGAACAAAAAAATTCATAAAGGATGTAAATGATGATGAATTGGTCCTTATTTCATTTAGAGTGGTGCTGAAATATAATAAGAGGGAGACAAACGTTTATAAAACTATGAGGGATATAGTGAAAATAAAGTGTAGATATTATTTTCATTTATAGTACAAAAATCAATCCAGTACTCCAAGAATCAAGTTATATATAAACTACAACAATTTTTTATGAATAAATTGTCAATGAGACCTGTGAAACTTGTAATAGAAAAAAACATATGATAACAAAAAATAATCATTTAAATGTATTATTAATAAAAATGTTTTTTTGTAATATGCATATACCAATTCAAAAAGTTACCAAATTAATATTTTTGCTATATTTATTTTCATATAAACATTAATTGATTCTTTTATTGTACTTTTCATTTTTCAGGAAGATTGATCAAATTCAAAACGAGGAATAGTGTGATATCCAAAACATTCTAGTATGGATTTCGAAGAAAATGTACAATGAGATGGTTAAAGAAATGAACATAATTGCATCAGGGGAGGAATCATCCCAAAATAAATGTACATCAAATGCATGTAATCGCTAATTTTTTTATTTACAAAGAGTTTAATTATTGCATGAAATACTAATTTTTGATTGTTTTGTTGTTATAGAAAACAAAATAAAAAGGAACCTATATAGCACATAAGACAAGACAACAAGGTAGAAAAGGGTTTATTGCAAAGTTTGTGAGAACTTAATGCAATTTCCTTACTTTAAGATTTCATATTTGTTCTGATTTATATATTTTAATTAGTTTACACTCATATGTGGATGTTTTCTAATAGGTACTAACATACAAAGTATAGTCATCCAAACATTTTATTGACATTGGATTAAGTATGGGTTGTAAGTATATGTTGGAGTATCAAGGGTTAATTGAACAATTTTGTAAGTAGTTATGGTGTTTTGCTTCCCTCATTTTATAATTAATAGAAGAAAAACAAACCTTTAATTATATCTATGCTTTGTCATGGTGTATAAAACTTGTAGGAAACAAAGTATGAAGTGGATCCAAGTAAATATATCTTGAGAGACGACACAAGGCATGGTTTATAAAAACATGTATTATTTATGAAGAACTCATTTTTATGGAAGACTTTTCAATTTATACAATCATGTATATTATACTATATATGTAGATATACCCATTACACTTTATTTCTATGTTTTTAGATGAAACATGAAGAGGTGCAAGGTCAAAATCATCCAATTAACAAAACATTCCAAATAACCCAACTACAATATCCCTTCAAGTGATTAAGAAATGATGCATGGATGCAACCCAATCAATGATAGTAATTTGAACAATGAATGATGATTACTGAAATTGAATGTTACAAGTTGTATATTTTGGAATTTTTGTCTCTGAAAATCATACATTTTCTTTAATGTAGACATATTATTCCAATTGGATGATAACATGTTACCAAAATCTATAACCATTATTTATTGACATTTTGAATATTGTTGATCTTTATGTTGTCCCATTTTGTATAAGAAATGGTCTCTTATTTACATTTAATAAAATTAATTTCTTTTTCTATCGCATTTGTCTAGTGTCATAAAATTTTATGTTGTTAATCAAATATATGGATGAGTTACATTATTACAATGAATAATGTAATCAACTAGAATATGTGTTTAAATGACACAATACATTAATGCAATCTAGATATAATAATTAGAATATAAAAATCAATGTTATTATTAAAAAAATAGTTTTTGATGATTAATTAATTTTTTTTTTAATACAAGTTGCATTTGTATACCCACAACGTGAATTTTTTTAGCATTGAAACATATATCTGCACTACATTCATTTCAACTCAATGGTTTGGTTCATACATATTTATCCATCGGTGTCTTTAACTGAGTATTACACACCAATGTGAATAAATATAATAAAAGAATCGATGCTCCTAATGAAAACAAAAACACTACTCTCTTCATATATACCATTACCATTGCTATTATTGTTATCATTAATGTTACAAGACATTTTGGTGCACAAGGTAATATATCCATTGGTGCATTTACATATGCAATACACATTGGTGATTTCATTATATGAACTATAGACCGATGCATAATATATATTTTTAAAATCCCCAGTGTGTATTAAGATATTTTGAAACCTCGATGCATATTAAATATTAGTGAACCGATGCATATCATATATATTTGGAACACTAGTGCACAATATAAAAGTAATAAAAATAGTGCACAATATCAATATAAGTGCAATGACAAAAAAATCCTCCACTAGAGCCTCTAACCACCCATAATTTTTAGGTATAGTGAAAATCCATTAAAATCTCTGCTACTAATAGAAAAGGTTTTAGTGGAGTTTTTTATTTATTTATAAATTTTCATAATCTTGGAACACTAAAAACCTCTACTAAAAAGTGATTTCCATGGTTTGAAAGAATTCTCAAATCCTTACTTAGGGACATTCATATTATTAATATCAAAAAGAGATTGAAAAAAAGAAATACTCAAATAGATATGAAAAATAAAACTCTATTCTTTAAAAATTAAAATTCTAAGTATCCACACCTATCAAGATATATAAGTATTTTTAACACATAGATGCAACTCAAAACCTTTGATTAACCACATCAACCCATGGAGGGCATAGTTACCACTTTTGAGAGAAATGAATAAAGTTGCAACAATTCCTCCCTCTTACATATTGAGAGAGCATGCCTCTTGGCAATAAAACAAAATGTTAAATTTCCATATTTGTCATGACATGGGATTTAGATATATCATGAATATTACCTATGAAAATACGATCCACCACCTCTATGTTCCATTCAAATTCAAATAGAGAATCGAAAAACCATTCGAATTCAAAGAGAGAATCGAAAAATTCAAAGAGACAACAAATAATTTTGAAACAATGTTAGGTGACACCAAATCATGATGGAAGCCATGTTAGCTTCTAATCTAGCATTAAAATCTATTCTTATTTGTAGTATGTAGGAGGTCCATCTGTTCAATTGCAGTACATGGGTAGACAACTAGGATAACCACCATACATGGGTGCATAATCAAGACAACCACCTTACATGGGTGGACAACCCAACCAACCACCATATATGGGAGGACCATCTATTTTTTCCATCTCACCATAGCCTGGATATGGTCTTATTGGTGTTCCCATTCCACATGGTTGCCACCAGTATCCACATGATAACCAATGGCTTCCATTTTTGGCTACGTTAGATCTGCCAAATCCGTCACATTTGAAAAATGATCCCATTCAATATGCACCATTTTGTCCCTCCATTCCCATCAAATTATCATCCGACATCCCAAAATTCGATGGAAAACCTGGGGAATATCCTAACAATAATGTTATGACTTTCCATTTATGGTTTTCTTCTAACTGTTTGGTGGATGACTCAATTTGTTTGAGACTTTTTCAAAGAACACTTATAGGTGCAACAACAAAATGGTATATTGAGTTGTCGCATAACTCCTTTGTCAACTTTAATTCTCTTGCCATCGCTTTCCTAATGCATTTCCAGTTTCCTATATGGTATGATACTAGTACATAGCTTTTGGCCTCACTCTAACAATCCTCTTCCACCCACATACCTAATCATATTCATGAGTGGAGACGACAGAGACATCTAATTAAAGCTCCAATTACAGACCAACTCCTCGTGTATTGGTTTACAAAGTCGCTCTTGTCACCCATCGCCAAAGATGTTTCTATGGGAAGTGTTGTCGCGGAGGAGAAGGATATCAGTCGTGCTCAATATTTGGACTTGGTATATTCCTAGTGCGACATGATTTACAATTTGATCCCTCATGCTCCTCGTCCATCAAATGATTTGAAAAGACCTACTCCAGAACCAGGTTCTTCTTCGAACACCAAAACTACTTCCGCTCTTGCTCAAACATTCGAGGTGAATACATTCCAATCCACTTCATCTCAACAACCAGGAGGTAAGAAAAAAAACAAGGGTAAATCCAAGAAATATTCTACCCAACAAGATACTCAACCGAGTAGGAAAGATAAGTTTCCTTGCATGATTTGTGAGGAAGACCACTACATGAAAGAATTCCCTTTCCGTGAGGAAGTTGGTAAATTTTTGAAGGGTACTTCCCAACCTGCAATGTTAATTGACCTTTTCCCGGTTCAAAAACAACATCTGGTTGCACAAAATCCTATCCCTCTGCAAGGGGGAAACGCAGGTCATTCCCACCATGGGGATTCTTCCTCAAGCACCTCATAGGTCTATATGTTTAATTCGGTTGATTTAATGACCCAAGCAAAGACTTATGACACAATTCCAGGCGATCATGCTAATGGAAAGCCTATCAATCAGCCCTCCACATCCAATCCTCCTCCACATTCCACTCCTCTTTGGATTGAGAAGCCAATTTATGACACAGTTTTGCGCTCTCCCAAGGGAAAAATTTGAAAAGCGACATTTAATCCAAGTACCGATTCCACCCAAAACTACAATATTGTTGAATATTTGGTGCAAGATCCTTGTGTTATGTCCACCCTCGAAGTTCTACAGAACTGTCCAAGTCAACATAGAACCCTGTTGTCATCCATTAGGGCTATGGATCCAAAGGAATCAAATTTGATTACGTTTAATCTGGAATATTTTAAGGAGAGGCTCTCACACCACCTAACATTCCAAATTCAAATTTTGGTTGGTTGAAAGAACATCCACCGCATTGTTTTGGATGAAGGAGCCTCCACCCATGTCATGTATTTGCCTTGTTGGAGAGCCATTGGTTCTCCTAAACTTAGTCAGTCTCCTATCACCCTCAAATCATTTGATGGAAGTGATTTCTAACCTCACAGACTCTTGCAATCTTTTGCTGTGACATTGAAGGGTAAAACTGTTTTGGCCGATATCGAAGTGGTTGACTCACCCCTAGATTACAATTTTTTACTTGGGCGTAGTTGGTTTTATGTGATGACTGTTGTCACATCCTCATTGTTTCTTATTTTACAATTTCCCCATCAATGGAAAATTTTCATTGTTGATCAACTTGACTATTTCACTCCAGATCTCCACAATTCTGCAACGAATAATGTCCCTTTTCTAGGACAATCTAGTCTTGAGTATGAGAGTGTAGGAGTAGGTCTCCTTAAGGATTCCTCTCTCAAGGGGGTTTTCCTTTACCTTCTCTTGACACCCTGCGGGTTGTCACATTAAATATGATTTCGACTCAGGTACAACAATCCCTAGAATCAGTTCATACTTTGGTAGTGCCTGGTCTTAATGAGCATAGCTCATTGTCTCTGTAAAGCTCATTAAAAAATGAAACAGACCCTCCTCCATTAGAAACAAGTCTTCCTTTTGATCGAATACTTGAACCTTCTTTTCCTCCTCCTAGTGAAAATATTCCTATTAGTAGCTAACACCTAAACGAGGAAAGAAGAAGAGTCAACGAGGAAACAAAGATTGGGGGATACTGGTGGATATCATGTTGGAGTGAATCCACTAGCTTCTACCATGCAAGTTAGGGGTAAAATACCTCTAGAGATACATGCTACTAAGAGTGATCCTTGCTTAGGGGTCGTTCCCATCGTAACATAGTAGTATTTTATAGAATGAGCTCAATATTTATTCTTTATCATGCTAGTTGATACATGAGAATAGGTTATCGAGTATAGGTTTATCTATTTTGCGGATTCATAAAAGTTATACAAAAAAGGAACTCTTTAGAGTCTCCTTTAAGCTCTTTTCAGACTCCCTAAACATGAAAAGATTGTCGAGTGAGCTTGTTTCCTTTCACACTCGTTAAAAGGTTTGAAAGGGTGTATTTCAAGTGGTAGTTTATCTCTTTTTCAGCCTCGTGAGACTAATTACGGAAAATAAATACTCTAGTCAAACATGACTAAAAGAGTTCTCCCTTGAATCATTTTACACTTTTTTCTGGGCTTGGGAGACCAAATTTACTAAAAAGTCACCCATGGAGTGATCTTTAAGTTCTTTTCAGACTCTCTAAATGTGAAAACCCATCGAGTTTACCTTCTTTGGGCTCATAAGATTATACATTGAAGGACCTATGTGGGACCAATCCCTAGTAACCATATTGAACCGAACCCCTTCTTCTTCAGGTTCGTTAAACATATGTCGAGGGACTCATCAAAGATGAGCTATACCGAGCATTTGTTATCCTCCTCAAGCTCATTAAAAAACAAATAGGTACTCACCAATCATGGTGGGGGGGGGAATTGAAAGAAGTGGGTCAAGTTTTTGGAATCCATTATGGCAGCTATTGTTGTCTCCCTTGAACATGACACATGTTTGTGTCTCATCTTACAGTTGGGTAATCTTCTTGTCTCTAAGTCATACCAATTCCATGTGTTGTTATACTTTTTTTTTTCCATCCGAAGAGTGATCTTATTCTCATCACATTATGTTCTTGGTACTCATTGAGTCAATTTTGCCAAGTCATTTTTTGTGCCTCACAATGTTCAAGGGAAGTTTCATTACAAACTAACCATATGCAGTATTACCAATTTCCATTCTTGTGTCATTCCATACTCATTTAATCCACCATCTCACATCACTTTCCCATGTAAGTTTCATTTTGATGATGGGGTATACATCAAGGCCCTCCTTTGATGATTCTTTTCTTGTCGACTTCAACACATCATCTGGGAATTATAATTAGAAACAAATTAGTACCTTGGAACTTGCATGCCTCAATGGCATACCTCCTCACTTCTGATAGTAGGTTTACACCATTGAACTCTAATCAGATGATTTCACGAATGTTCAACCTCAACTCATTTATTCACATTTTCCAGAATGTAATAAAGGTACCTTGGGAATCATTGTCATCATTGGTGATTTCCCTCGCACTTGTTAACGATATACCTAAATGATCGGTAATCAAGTGGTTTCTACCATGTTCGACATCAATACATTTATTCACATGGCTAGAATCATGCCATCTCGGGATAGGGACAAATACTCTGGATTGAGCACTCACTATGTTCGATGATTTTCCCATACTACGATGGAGATCAGTTAAGCATGTAAAAGATTTCAGTACAATCACTATGCTGGAAATATTACTGATAAATACAATATCACATAGATCCACATTGTATTGATTCGTGGCTATGTTTTGTCTTCTCATAGATCCACTTTGTATTTTTTGTGGCTGCGATTAGTTCATGTCATGGACATATGGATCCACATTGTTTCTTTGGTGGCCATATCCTTAGTCAATATTCTCATGGATCTGCAGTGTATTGGTCGACGGTCATGATTTGAGTCAACAAGAATTTCAAGCATAGGTATGCCTGCCTCGGGAATGAAACATATATTTATATTGTTTGATGGTTTTTTTCATATTATGTCTAGTTCTCTTACTCCAACACCCTTTCATTAAATAATTTTTAAAGTGTTTCGGCCAACAGTTTCTCTTCTGACCTCACACTTTAGGGGGAATCTGTTACACACCAAAATGTCACACCTATTTACACCTAAGTGTTGCAAGTGTCATATCCACCTTACTAAGTTTCACATGCACTTTTCCAAGAGTCACAACTTGTTGACACCGTGAAATACATTTTCCATGACCCCTAAGTCATATTGGAGGAAGAAATCCATCATTTCAAGGCCAGAAACATGCTTTTCACTTGGAAATTCAACCATTTTTTTAGAATTTATGAAAGGTGGTTCCCCCTTGGACATGATGGGGGAGCACCAATTAATAGGATGGCACCCCCTTAGCCTTATTTAGGGATCATCATTGGTTCTCTGTCTCTAACTCAAGGGGAGCGCTAGTTTGGTTCGAGAAAATATGGTGAATACTGCCTTTTCTTAAGGGACAACTATGAAGGGATGAGGTTATTTTGGGTCAAATCCTATCCTATGGCACTATATTAAGATCAAATTCCAACTTTTGGAGACATATCCTCAACCAATTACCTAATTATACCATGGTGGTTGAGCCTCCCAATCCTATAAATTGAAGGCATTTCCAAGGTGAAAGGGGGGAGATTTTAGGTGTCAAACCTTTGATCCCGGGAGAAAGAATCCATTGAAGTATCAACATTTTGATCTCAATATTTTCATGCAAGGGTTGGACGAGGAGAGCTTGGAGAAGTTATGCAATGCCAAACATGATTTGTAATTACTTGCCATTGGATTTCCAATTAATATAAACTTGGCTTATTCCCTTCAAGTTCATGTGTTCTACATTTGCTTGTTTATTGTTGTTTCATTATTCGTAGATAGATATGCTTTATCTAGTCATATAGAGTAGGATGAAGAGTTTCATTTTTGGTATTTGTAGGACTTCAACTACATTAAGGAGGTTGGAGATCAATTCCAAGGATTGGAACAATGAGGACGAACATCAAAATAAGGTATGCCATATTCTTCTTCTCTCTTGTTTTATTGGTTAAAATAGGTTTAAAGGGAGCGTAACAACCATTTTTTTTATTATGTCTTTGGACCAAAGAAGGGGTCTTGGTCCAAAGGGGATCTTAGCTTGTCTGCAGGGTAAAATTTCTCATAACAGTATGATATATTGAATGGATGTTTGTTTGAGTTTTCCCATTCAATTGAAATTCTTGCATTGAATGATTGTTTTCCTCACGTATGTGGAACCATTTTGGTCGCACATTCATTAATTAATGTGGGCAATCTCTTATGGTGTGATTTGTTACTCCCTCATAGATATCATAGAATGTTTCAATTTGAATTACTCAAACTATTGGATGTAATGCATCGCTACTTTTACAATAATATTTTGTATGTCCTTCACTATAACATATTGTGCACTATAGTTCATTGCATGAAAGTGACATATTTTTTATTGACTGTTGCAGTTCTACAAGTTTTTCTTCCAGTCATTTCTCAATGAATGATGAATTTGAAGCACCTTCATCATACATTTCTATCCATTGGTATTTTTTCAATACTTCTTCACATCGGGATATCATACATGCGTAATGGAACTTTGATATTTTGCAATACGCATGCCACATACCATTGTACAAACAATTTTTCTTCAATTACATAGGGGATTTGGCTTAAAAGATATTTATACCTTTTATCATATTCATGGACAATTTTTCCTAGATGCTGCTTGATTTCTTTTAGTTTTTGTGCTGCCAGGTGGCTTATATCTCACATTTTGAAAAATGTGAGGAAGTTTTTCTTTATTCCTAATTTCAAGTGTTGTTGATTGTCCGTGTAATTCATAAACCAGGTGAGAGCTCTATCTTGAAGCACAACACCAAATTGTGCCATTTGTTTATCCTCATCGGTTATATCGGTTACATCCTAGAATTTTTCACAAACAAACCAATGTCGTTTGGGATCTTTATTTCCTTCATGGATCAGGATGTGATTGAGGCCCATTGTTATTTTCTTGGATTTTTTCAAGGCTGGAACTATTGCAAGAGTTTGGGTCGAATTTGAATGGGAATTCAAAATGATTTCTTGAGTCAAAATCTAATTACTCGAATAGACCAATGCAATTTGTTGTTGGTCCTCGGTCATGATGTATTTGAGTGCTAATTGCGCTTGCTATTTACCTGGATTTAGATCATCTGTTTGAGAACCTTTGTCTATGTACTCAAAGAATCATCTTATGGAGGGTTGTCTCGATTCCTTTTCAGTATCTTCTGATTTAGAATATTCCAAAATTAGATTTGGCAGGGGGGGCGGAGTTCGTGAGGTCTCATATATGATAGAGTGTATCCTCTGGTCAATTTTTGATATTTTTTGTGCTTCAATTAACAATGTGTCCCATATCTGGCTAACATTGTTAGTTCGACACCACCCACTTGGTGATTGTGTATCCACATGAAGCTTCTAGCAGAAGATTTATGCAATACGCGGGTTGGGGCTTCTTATAGGGGAAAGTTGAACCAAAGGTCCCGAATAGTTGATCTCCATATCGACTTGATCAATTTATTGCTAGGCACAACGAGTTTCCATACTCACTTGCAAGCTTTTACTCCTCCCAGGAGTCGTCAGGGTGCTCTCAAGGTCTGCTCCAATGATCTTTCATGCCTAGGTAGGTTTCCTATGAGAATTTAGGGGATCCCTCTCGTTTCGTAACTCTTCTAGCCTCTTTTTCCTCTTGTCCCACTTCAGTTTTTGTATATCCATTAAGGGTTTATGGGTTTACGTTCGATGTGTAGACTTCACACTTGATTCAATTATCTTCCTCCCGACTTCTGACATTTTTGACTTGGGTGTGCTTCAACTTCGACTTCGAATTATATCATCTCACAGATTGTCTAATCCCCAATCTATGACCCGACTTACTTGTGGACATCAATGTTACTCATTCTGGATAATTTTATTTCTTCAGAAAATAATCTCAAACTTGTCTCGTATCTTTTCAATTAGATTCTAGAAATTCTTCCACTCTTTTTGTTTTTCTTGTCAATTGGAGTTCAGGGGAGGATTTTTCAAAAGGGGTTGGTATTCAATGATATCTCTGACTCCCTTATCTAAAACGAACTTTTGAAGGAAAGACGAGACAGTGCAAAGGAACCCATCATGTAATTTTGCATAGAATTTGTTTTTGATGGTTGCAGCTGACTCTCTATCTTCAATTGTTTGTTCTTCAATGTAATTTCACATGTAATTCTTGAACCACTCGTTGAGGTTTGTTTTTCCTCCATTTATAATTTTGTGGATAAATTTCTCATTGGGGGTGAGTTTGCGCATTAGAGTGACTGAGATATTTGTACAGTGCTTCTGGAATGGATTCTAAGAATCGTTCATGCGTCTCTAAAAAGAATTGAGTGTGTGCTTCGACTATCATCAATCAGTTTCTTCTTGCGTATTTTTTAATATAATTGGTAATTTTACGCTCCCACCATTCGTGTATGTCCTCCAAGGTTAACATCTATGTGACTTTTCCTCTATGCATGCCTGATTTTAGAACTACCGGCAATGAAACCAATGTTGTAGTCTAAGGGTAAGTATGAGAATCTACCGATAGATCCTTACACAGAGCAATACACATTACATAATCATATATAGAAACACATAGAGACATAAGTAGACATATACACGAAGTGAGAGAACCATCAATGCATTTTATTAGATAGTCAAAACAATCTCTCTCGTTACATTACATAGCCACATATATATATGAGTGATATACAGTTACTAGTCGATTACATTCTTTAACTGTTTGGTTGATCGACTCTAACTATACTCTATTCAACCGATTTCTATAGTCGATTTGACTTAATTGACTAGCGGGTCTAGACGACAAAGCCGACTAGCCCCTACAAGGGGCACCATTCCTTGTTTTTTTTATTATTATCAACCTATAGTGTCAACAATGAGCTACATGATACCAAGAACATATGCATGTGTGTGCACATGCTCTCTCTCTTTCTCTCTTTCTCTCTCTCTCTCTCTCACACACACACACAGATCAAACTGACAATGATCCATATTAACTTAGGATCTTTTAAACACCAAGAAATTTTCATCTTAATCGAATTTCTAATCTCTCTTAATACTTAATAGATTTGAAATTAAAATAAATCTATATTAAATACTTAGCTTTAATAATATGACTAATTATAACCACTCTATTATACATAGTCTAATAATGTTATGCATTTTATGATAACGCAATTTTTATTAGAATGTTTTATACATTTTCTGATAATGCTATACATTTTATGATAATGCAATTTGAATTAGATTATTGTTATGTATGGTCTCACAAACATACTATTATCATGTATGGTCTAGTAAAGAGAGGCAGTGAAACCAATATATTTAACATCCCAATATTCATAAAAGGTGAACCTATGAAAACATTGAATCACACTTAATAAAAGTGAAGGACCTAACAAGTCTTATAAAACATAATTATGAAGGACCTGTCTTATAAAACATAATTATGAAGGACCTGGAAGGCATCCAATGAATCCACATGCATTGAACTAAAAAGACATTGAGAGAAACATGAAGTTGATATAATAGATGTCGGTTGAGATAAGAAAAAAATGGTACCTACAAGGACACCTTTCCGTTCGCAAAGGACTATAAAGTGGTTGAAATCATTGAACACGTTTTCTTGGAAAGGTTTATGTTTAATAATCAAGTGATTCAAACTCAAATCATTGAACACCTTTGTGGAAAAGTATCACCACATGGCTTAGATTTAGATTTAATAATAAAGTGGTAGAATCAATGAACACGTTTTAAATTCAATGCTTTAACTATACATTTACAATAATGAATATATAGATAAATGATCATATATATATAAATATTTTATTTAAAAATGATATAAAAAAAATTCAAACAAAATAGGTTTTGTATGTCAATAATAATATTAAAGAATTATTATTATTTTAAAGAAATAATGATTGTAATAGTTATATTTGTATTTATGAAGATATCATTTTATTTTTTTATAAAATACAAATCCCAAGAAAGTTTATGGGGGTAGTTTTCATTTTAAGGATGGTACTTGGGGTAAATATGATTCTTCAAGGCTCGACGCTAATACAATAATATACTCATTAAGAGCTCAACATGTCACTTGTGGGAATTCATCCTTGGTGTAGAGGATAATGCTTATCCTTCTTAGCTATCCAGGCTAGACTCAATTGACAAATTCACTTCAACCTACTTTGGTGAATACTCAAAATGGATTACAATATTGGGTGAACCTAGCTCAAAATCACGGAGACAACACTATGTAAATGTTTAGTTAAAAATATACTTGTTCTTCTACGCCAATTGTTGCATTTATATTGTTCAACATATTGACTAATTGGAAATAGAAAGAAACAATAAATAAAAACTAAAATCTCAGAGCTACACTAGCTACAGGTTCCACCTAGATGTTGGTGTCTCGTTCTTCCATTGGATCTACATCACAAGGTGAACCTAGCTGAATTCTCTCTGTCATCGAGTACACTATGAAATCGGTAATTAAAATGACCATGTTTGAGAGAGATGCAATAGTTTGTTCCAATTCACCCTTATTCCCCAAAGATATATTATGTGCATGTGCCAACATGTTCATGGAATGTGGATTGTGGATGTTTTATTCCCTTATATATGCTTCAAGTTGATCATTCCCACTCTTAGAGTCTCTCCTAAGTTAGCATAACAACATTTGATTTCCTATTTTAATTTCTTTTGATGTGGAAGAAACTAACTTGACTAAATCTTTATAGAAGCGCTTTAGAGAAGTGGTTTAATTCTTTGGAGACTTTGATACAGAGACCTCTCTATGGTGAGCCATCAATGCACATATCTTATTTGTCACCTACTAACTGAATATGTGATATGGCTTGTGTGGCATGCTAGGTCACTACACCTGAGGTATATCATCTTCCTTATCCATTTTCTCATCATGTTGAGGAGAAAGATTCCCAACATATGTGCCAACATCTGCAAAATAATAGACAACAATAATTATAAAATTTAAACAAATTCTTACAATTAATTACATGTGCATTAAATAAGACAATAAATATGCAACTAGATTAAACAAAACATAATATTGCCTCTCACATCTAGTGTCTCTTCCTAACTAAATATAATGTTTACACATCTCTAGAAATCCATCCCCATGTATGGGTGTTGTATATACTATAATATTAAGGATGCAACCATCCTCACTAGTGAATAAATCCAATACCTCTAACTAACTTTCCGACATGTCCCCTCTATCTAGTCCCTCTTGTGAAACATTTTCCCTCACATGTGAATACATGCATTATTCATTGACTTGGGAGGGAGGACATTGAATGCTAGTTGAGTGGCCAAAAACCTCTCAAAACTAATGCAAATGACACTAGACAAAATGGGAAGACAATACTCCCATCAAACATAGCGTGACAACAAGCTAGAGTAAAAGAAAGTTGTCACAAAAAAATGACAGGCCACTTGATCAATCTGGGCCTATGAGCTAAATTTTCTATGTACTGCATTAAAGGGAAAATAATGTGTTTCCCATAATAGGTAGAGTGTTCTAGTGTCATGCACCTAACCTCCTATGCACCAAATGAATGAAACACAATTGGCCATTGAAAACCTATAAGGCACTAGGATCAACGATGTCCACACTAACATCTCTACTCACATATGTCATTTGACTCTCTCCTACAATGCTAGGTGAAAAATTAGGGAACTACAAAAAGTAGTCCCCACTCCTAGAGAATCTATTAATGAAATACATATCCTCCTTTGTGGGATGGTACCATAGATTGGGATTGGCCTTGAATACCTACCTAGAATGATTCTAGTGATGGATCAACTACATCAACAAGTGCATGTTCCCCTTGAGGGATGTAACCTCCTCATAAAACTTAAGGAGGCCAACATTCCTCAAAAGGACACGAGTCCATGATATAAAAGGATGAAGCTACATATCCCTCTCGCTCTCTCGAGCCTCCCACTCACATATGAAGTTGTATGCGTCAATTTTTTTCTATCACTGACACTATCTCTAATTCATATACAAATTGCATTAAGCACACACACACACACACACACACCATAAACAATATAGACTAAATTACCATT
Organism: Picea engelmannii; assembly: GCA_009831015.1. Lineage (NCBI taxonomy): Eukaryota > Viridiplantae > Streptophyta > Pinopsida > Pinales > Pinaceae > Picea > Picea engelmannii. The sequence goes on from ML793072.1 coordinate 548,626, forward strand.
TTCAATATTCATTAAAAATTGAAATTAATATTTTTTCCATTTTTTTTTTGTAAAACTCATTGGTGGACCTTATTGACCTAGTTGCATCACCCATGATGTGTCTTACTTATCAATAGTAAAGTCGATAATTTTTATAAACTAATATCTATAATTGGAGCACCATATGTATAGGGGCATCAACAACACCGCTCTAGTGTACCTTGTATACCCAAACATGCTACCATATAATAAAATTGTACATTTTAAAATGCATCAATAAGACGCATAAAGATAATTTATTCATTTTTATGACCAATGTGCCTATGATGTAGGTGAGAACTGAGAAAAATTCCTTATTAGTCCCTGCCCTTTGGGCTGGTAAGGACTTATAGTAGTCGGTTCTCTACCGATCTATTAATCTGGCACTAAAACCAATGCATTTAACCTAAAGTTTTTGCTATTTCATAAATTTTTGGAATTGTATTTCATAATTTACTGTAAGTTTTCAA
>ML793073.1:14185-62643 GCA_009831015.1 Picea engelmannii
AGAACTTCACTAAGGGATTTAGGAACGAGCCCTTTTTTAGTCAATACAAGCTCAATAGATCATTCAAGGCCTTCATTACCAAGGTGAAGAATGATATGAGCCTACAAAGTGAATAATGGTTTATGCATTATATGAAAATGATGGATTGAGGTAGTTAAACTAACCACACAAGGGCTAACAACTCTCCTAGTAGACTTAATTCTTGGTTTCTCCTTCTTAAATGGTTGCACATGAGATCTCTACACAATTGGAACCTAAGACCACTGCAAGAGGTCGAGGACAATCCCAAGTGGTTTAACAATGAGCTCGTACTTCAATCACAACAACAAGCTCTTAACTTTTCCTTGCCTCACCCTACATGTCCATTTGTCAATTCACAACAACGACCCATTCACCCTTTTGAACACATGCTAGTTTCATATTATTTTGAACAATAAAATAATATGCGCAAATAACTTATATTTTATTATTACCAATTCTCATACACCTAGAGGCATAGTAAATGTTTGCTCCATCTTCATAAAATATTAAAGAAAAAAAGGGGAGCAATAAAAAAACCTTTGTGAAAGCCTAATAAAATTAGCCCACTGCAAAGTATTGATGGTAGAATCAAAACATTTATAAAAAATTCAAGGTGCACAAAGAAAGAGTTTTATCAGAATAGCTTAAGAACATGTTTAGACCCTCAATGGACCCAAGCACAGGAATTATGCCCCCCCTACTGACTTTGTTATGTGAACTCTATATGACCGTCTAGGTGCCTTGTTGATGATTAACTAATGGTGATTATTATGGTTTTAATGTCTTCATTTGAATGACTTTAACGCACTTTGTGCTCATGTTGGTAATAACTAATCTCTCTCGTTATCTTGATTTCTATGAGTAGCTCATTAAGGGTGTTGCTTTCTCTTTGGTCTCACTACTTTTTTGAGTTCCTTTGATTAAGGATCGGCACGACTCCTTGTTGATCTTTCTCTAGCTACTTAGTAGGTTGTGTGAAGTTTTAATTGGTTCAATTTTCTTTAGTTGATACATTGAGGTCGTGCATGTATCCTAGGGTAATTGGTATTTGTAGGGATGTTAGATGAGTCAAATCTTGTTCACTTGTTCAATCTTGCCTATTTCATGAAGTTGCTTCTATTCTTTGAATGGTTAATAATTGCTTCTCCTCTTGTCTTTGGTCATTCATTATTGGTAACTGAATGGTGAGGAGTTATGGAAGAGTATTGTATATGTTGACATCCTTTTATAATATGGCTTTAGGTGCATTTATGTTTGTTATCTAAACTCACTCTCAACGATCATATAGGTAAATAAAGACTACAATTAAGGAATACCACCTCTATTGTTAATATATATGGCCTTTATGAGCACAAAAAGGTTTTCTATGTCTTTTTCAATTTGGGATTTCTCAAAGAGGAAAAAATTATTATTGGAGTGAATCTCAATCTAACCACTATAGTAGCAAAGTTTTTGGGAACTAGTGCTAAAGAAAACCCAATGGTAGAATATTCCATTCACAAGTTTGAAGAGGTAGGTATATATGATGTAGCACCACTTAAACTAGTACATATAAGGAGGAATTATAGAGTAGGGGTTGATGGTATCTCAAAGAGACTGGATATGCTTTTGGGGGCACAAAGGGATACATTGTAAGTTGATAGGATAAGAACATGGGTGGGAGTGGGTGGCTCATCTAATCATCTTCTTGTCTCACTGCAAGTTGAAAGAGATGAGAATAAGCCTCCAATACCTTTCCAATTCAATCCAAAATTGTTGAAAGATGAGGAGTTCACCATGTTGGTTAGACAGAAATGGAAGAAGTTTGATCCTACCAATGGAAACATAGCTATGTTTAAATTTCTAAGATATCCATTTCGATATAATCTATGCAGATCAAGTCATTAATCTATCACCCATATCCCATGAGTATTATTCATAGCTGACCAATTTCTCATGGTTTTTAACAGTCCACTTACAACTCATTGTCATCGAGTGATGCTCATATTCATGTTTATAGCATCAGAAAGGTACTTCCACACAGGTCTAAGTGTCTAGACATGTGGAAGTTGCCCAAATCCTTCTACCTTAGTAACTTGCTTTACTTAAAGTAAAGTGTTTTTATTAATTAGTTGAGTTTAATTTAATGAAATGCTAAAGTTATTAGTGTTAGTGAATTAAATGAACCTTTGCCATTGATCTCAAGTGAGGTGAGATCTAATCTCAACTATTAATCACTTTGGAGATTAAGGTCAGGTCATAAATCCATATTATAAAAGCAAGGCAAGGTGAAGGGGAGAGACACAAGAGAGAGCACATAGAAGCAACAAAGTACTTTTGCTCATGTGCTTGAGTCATCCACATTGGAGCAAAGAAGGACTTTTTCTCAAGTGCATGAGTCATGAAGGATTGTGATTCAGGGCGATCTTGGATAAGTGAAGAAGGACTTTCATCTAGAGATAAGGTACAAAAAAGGAAATAAGACAAGAGGACAACAACATAAACATTTGGGCAACATGAAAGTCGTAGGATAGATCTAGGCAACAAAAAATAGGGACAATCTTAGGTATGAAGTGTACAAGATTGCGAATGGTGTCATACGCAAGAGCCACTTAGCTCATGCATGTACATACCTGTCAGACAATTATCTCGAGCGCTTGCATAAATGCAATACACTTATCTCAGGCGCATACATATGTGTGAGACAAGTGCTCAGGGCACGTACATATGCATTGAGAAATCGACAAAGGGTGCATATATATTCGTGCAAGTTGTAGGTACAAGACTTTACAAGGATCGTCTGCCACAAAGGGTTTTATCGAGTTTGTTGTACTTGTATTTTTCCTCAGTGGGTCATTTTCCGAGTTTGGGAGCCCCTTGTAAGCTTGGAAGTTATTTGAATGAAAAGTTGGTTTGAACGAACAAATTTTATGTGTGTTGTGTGAAGTTTGGTTTCCATATTTTTGCTTTCGTTGTTGTATTTCCAACAAGTATATTTTATTCTTTGTGTTGTAATTTGATTGCAAGCAAAGAAATACACAAAGTAGTAAAGTATCTAGGTGTTGGGAATAAAAATTTTAACATGGTATTATAGCACTCACTTTAAGAGGAAGCCAAATTTCAGGTCCACGTCAACGTACAACAAATCTTTCATATCTGCAAGGAGACCTCTATAGATCTATAAACCAGAAATCAGTGATTGAATGATGGATTTCTATGAAACAGTCGTATAGTAGAAGAAGTTGTTTTTGCAAGTATATGCATTGTACAATGCAGCAGAACACGTACATACACGCACAACATAAGATCATAGCACACATACATGCTTTGTACTGCATCGGGTCACATACATATGCACTACACAGGTCAAGCAAGGCACATACAAGTATGTATAAGGGCAATTTCAGCAGAAGTTTATTTCCATGGCAGATGATTAGATATAAGGGATGGGAACAACAAGTCTTAGAGTTGAAGACATATTGGATGGATCATCCAACTTCCTATCTTGGAAAGAAAGGGTTACTTTTATTTTGAAGGAACATGACTTTTGGGAGATCGTTGACAAAGTAGTTTATGCACCAACAGATCCACAAGTATTGGCAGCGCATGAAAAGAATGAGATCAAAGCCCAACGGGTAATCTTGGATGTAGTAAAGGATCATTTGATTCCTCACTTATTTGAGAAGAAGATGGCCAAGGAAATGTTTGATTCCCTGGTAAGTTTATTCCAGATTGATAACTTGAATAAGAAGATGATCTTGAGAAATAAACTCAAATCAGTGTAGATGTTTAGATTTGACAATGTTACCAACTGCTTCATGAAGATCACTCAAGTACATGATCAACTTGCAGCTATTAGGGAGAAAGTGGATGACGTAAAACTTGTAAATGTGGCACTGAATGGTCTTCCAAAATCTTGGGAACCATTTTTCAAATGAGTTTGCACTCGGGAGAATCTTCCAGATTGACAAAGGATTTGGGACGATTGTATCTAGGAGAAGACTTGTAACATCCCCAGCTCACTGTTGGGAAATGCCACATCAAAATTTTAACCTCTGATACCATTTTGATTTACTGATATGCTCTACATATGAACAGAGTTAAGTAGAATAATAACAACATACAATAATCCTTGCATACATATACAATTTAAACCAAATAAATAAATACATTATGCACAATAAGCAACATGTAAAAATAATTACAACATAATGCAATAAACAAAATTACAGACATTACGCAATAGAATAATACTCGTTAAAGGAACACATATATGTTGTTGTAAAAACACCAACTACATGCAGACCTTTCATGTTCTTCCCAGCCATAGACCGCGTTGCTCATAACTCTTAGCAGTGGGTCACCCCCGAGTTGGGGCTAAAACTCCACCAATGAAAAGGTGTCTTAAGCCAAGCTAAGGTATGTCTACAACCCAAAATACCCAGACTAAGGTGCCAACTATGGCAGACAACCTATAGTCTCTCAGTCCCCACATGCTTATCCCACCCCAGGAAGTGCTCCCCTTATCTCCTCAATAGTCCTTCGACTGCCCCACTTCGCTTCCGAGACTTAAACAATAGGCCGAACAAGAAGTCTTAGAGCCTTTTAGTTGCAGCTTGGAACCTTGGGAATCAATTCCCAACATTTCTCTCTCACCTGGAGAGAATGCTCATGGGCCTGACAACTCGCTTCTTCAATAACTCATGGTCCTGACAACCTGCTTCTTCAACAACACACGGGCTTGACAATCCACTTCTTTAGTCCAATTTTACCCAAAAGACACTCCAAGACTTCCCCAATATTGATACCACCATAGAGTATGGTTGTCCGGTAAGGATGATGGAATAATGATGCAAGAATGATGGATATTACACTACATCCACAAATTATATATGCTTGGGTATTATGTGACACTTGTCACATAAGGACTAACTTTGTCCCATACATGTAATTTGTTCCCTTTCTTTGGGAACTTGGGATAACATAATGTATATGTATCCATAAATTAAACTTCTGGGAAATATTATTAAAATATTCCCTTGGCTTAAGCCCTCTAGGCTTAGCCCCTCTTCCTAGACTCTTAGCCTCCTTTCCCTTTCTAGTGGAGTTTATCCCCCCATACTCTTTTGTCTGGTTGGTCAGAAATAGTGGTGTGATTTTATTAATAATCTGAGTGATTACATATTACAATGATAGGCACTCTAGCCTTTTATCATCTAGGCTCTTCAGCCTAATGATCACACAAGCACTCAAGCCTGTAATATCCTGGATCACCAACCTATAAGAACGTATGTACAATTATAATTGGGGATCAACCCAAGGGCATTACATTCCCCTCACCCTTTTTTATGCATTGTCCTCGATGCATTATATACAATGTACATTCAAAATTCTTCAAAAAGCTCCATGCCATTGCGATTTAAATCTTGTTGTTTTTCTGGTGTTTTCTTTCCAAGCACTTGATTCATATCTTCATACTCCAGCTATAAGTTATTTTCTCTATTCCATAGAGCTACTTCAATCAAGAATTTTTCTCACTGTGGCATTCTTGAGCTGCCTCTTCCTTGTTGCACTCACCCTTCTAGGCTCAAGCATCCTTTCACTGCTACAGAGTCCGTCAGTGATCCATATTGCCAAGGATTTCACACACAAGGAGAGCACCAACTCATTACCAGGCCCCCACTATGGATCTGCAATTTAAGGCTCAAATGTCCCAACAATAGCCATTCTTCCCAAGCATTCTAGCTTCAATACCATCATCTCATCTATATCACATACATATAGTCAACATGAGACAATGTCAGAATAATTCCATTTAGAAATTTAATTATGGTTTCATAAGAAAGTTCAGATTTTTCCAAAATATGAAATTCCATCTTATATTTTCTAGACTATTGTAACTACAAGCATTAATATTTCTTATGGCTTGCAAAAGTGTCCTACTTGAGACCACTTTTCCTACAATCTTTTCATCTTGCATTCAGCCAAACAAATTATTAGTATTTCATGGTCCATATAATTCTATTGGCATATTTACAAAGGCTCACAAAGTTATTTCAAAATTGTCTACACTTAACAATTCAATGGTAGCTATCAAACCATTTATTAAATAGAATTAAATTATCATTATTTGCATAGGAATTCTCAGCCATTAGGATTTTCATTCTTTCAACATCATTATTTTTATTACATCACTATTAGTAATAATGGTAGAATTTCAGTTGTTAGCATAATCATTTCCATTAAATATCATATATACATGCATTCACAAAAATGCATTCTAGAATTGCATTTTGTTAGAAAAATGGGTGTGCTCGTTTCACCATAGAAAATATAGAAATATTGTCACCCAACCATAGGCACAAAGGCCACCCCAAAGCACCTTAACCTTGACAAACAAAATAATTCTGGTAGCAAACCAATAGCCAACCAAGGCTAGTGCACCAAGCAAGGATAACCAAAGACCAAGTAGAAAGTCCAAACCAATAACCCAAGACAAGATCACTACTGCAACAATTGCAATTCTCCTTCACTCATGTGCACTTCTTGTTCTTATGTAGTTGTGAGTGAGTGAGTTACAAATGAGATCTAGCTCCCTTTATTTATATTGGTCCATCTTAATTGACTAGGACGACTTTTCTTCCTGGGGGATAATAATTGAATATTAATTTATTCTATTAAGTTGACTTGTCCTCTAGGGTTAATATCCAAAGCTTTAGGGTTTCTCTTGCTTCCCAGGATATTCTAGTCTTGTCAAAGGCTACATGTAGAGGTTAATACCTCTCGCAACTACCATCATATCAACACTCCCTCCTAGCTTGGGAGGTATTAAAGGTAATGGTCTTTAGCACAAACATACCATTCAACTGGTAGCATCATCATAGCCACACATGTTATCTCATTATCAAATCATGAGCACCATCATCACTTATCTAACTAGATAGTGTCCATGGAAATTAGAAAAATGCCATACAATAGAACACAACTGTGTCTATGCATAGTAGTATACAACTACTATCCGGTGGTACACAACTACTCTTAGTAGCACACTACTACTAACCAGTGATACACAGTCACTATCAGTGGATCACATCCACCACAGTAGCATACAACTACTATCCAGAGACATACAATCTCTACAATAATCATATCATCTGATATCAACAATATCACGATACACACTAAGTCATTAGGACCATTCTTCCACTCACATCTGTGAGATATGGAAGAGCATCTGCCCTTAGAAAGTAACACATCATCCATGGGCTATCTAGACTATTCTTCCCAAGCATAGAATAATAATTTTCCCTGATTTCTGAGCTTGGACCATTCATCTAACTGGGCCATTCCTTCGACACTAATCATAGTGAAACCTGGAGAGAATGAGTCTTCCCTAGGGAATGCATGTCCCTGATTTTTGAACCTGGACCATTCACCTAACTAGGCCATTCCTCCAGAACTAATCATAGTGCAACCTGGAGAGAATCAGTCTACCCTAGGGAATGACTGTCCGGACCATTTCCTGAGAAAATGACTGTCCTTCACCTACCTCCAAAATGGACCATTCTTCGAAACTTCTCATAACTGTCAACTTTGAAAGAATGATTGCCTGGAAAGGCAAACCATTCTACTTGACCACTACTCAGAGTGACTTCCAAGAAGAATGAATATCCTAGACCATTCCCCCACACTGGCCATAAGGGGAATCACTGTCTATGGTACATCAACAATCTATTGGATCATTTTCATGAAGAAAATGATTGTCTGATCTGGACCATTTTCCCAACTGGAAAATGACTATTCGTCAGAAATTTCGAACCACTTTCCAGACTGGAAAGGAGTTGCCCAACCTAGACCATTTTCCAAACTAGAAAATGATTTCCCATGAATCAATAACATATCAGTGCTCCCTCCCAACCCGGGGAGCCATCTCTTCCCTTTCAGCTAAGGGAGTTATCTCCACGAGCCCCATCTTGTCCCTTAAGTATGCAAACTTTATCTTGTACAAAGGCTTTGTCAAAATATCCGCTACCTGCTCATATGTGGAGATATACTAGAGTTTCATTTCTCCTTCCTGGACTTTATCACGAATAAAGTAGTATTTTATCTCAATATGTTTCGACCGGTCATGAAACACTGGGTGTTCTGATAGCCTCATGCAACTTTGATTGTCATAGTGTATTACGATTGAATCTGGTTCCTGATCAGATAATCCAGAAATCAGCTTCCTCAACCATTATGCTTCGGTACATGCCTCACATGTTGCGATATATTCTTTTTCTGCTATGTTGAGTGCAACATAATTTTGTTTCATGTTGGCTCATGATATCATAGCAGAGTCGAAACTAAAACACATCCCTGAAGTACTCCTTTTTTCTTTTGCACTCCTTTCCCAATCTGAATCTGTGAATCCATGAATTTGTATATCACTAGATGAGGTGTATCTTAAACCATAGTTTAACATCCCATGAATATATCTTAGAACATGCTTTCCAGCTATCCAGTGCTCATGTCTGGTTTCCACCTAGAACTGACTTAAAGTGTTCAAAACAAAGAAAATATTTGATCGAGTATTCAATAGATGCATCAATGACCTAATCAATTGTCGATATAGGGATGGGTCTACTGGATCAGAATCTAAGTCTCTTACTTTTCTTATATTTTTGGTCATAGGAGTGGCCATGGATTTGCAATCCATCATTCCAAATTTCTGAAGAATCTTCACTGCATACTTTCCTTGTCCAAGAAAGATTTCACCACGCTTCTACCATACTTCTAGTCCCAAGTAATAGTGCATGAGACCAAGATCTTTCATATCGAAATCAGAAGCTAACTTTTCTTATAGTGGGTGATGAGAGAATCTGCACCTATCAAGAATAAATTGTCGAGATACATCAGTGGAATCACAGGTGCATTGTTCAAAAACTTGTAGTACAGATTTGGATCTACATGAGTCTTAGAGAAACCAAGTTTTATTAAGTAACTGCCAATTCTGTCATACCAATCTCTTGAAGCTTTCGTGAGTCCATACATGGATTTATTTAATATGAAAACATGAGTGTCTCTGGGATGTACCTTAAAACCTTGAGGTTGTTCAATGTATACTTCTTCTTCAATTGCTCCATTGAGAAAGGTTGCCTTTACATCCATTTGATGTAAACTCCATCCCATGGAAGCAACAAGCGACATAATGGCTCTAATAGAAGTATATCTGACAACATGAGCAAAGGTTTCATCATAATCTTCTCCCTCCTTCTGGGAGAACCCTCTAGCCATGAACCTTGCCTTATATTTATCTATGCCTCCATCTACTGCATGTTTGATGTTGTAGACCCATTTTGAAATTACTACTGATTTTTCCTTAGGTCTAGGTACAATTTCCCATACGTCATTTTTTCATGATGGACTGGTATTCTTCTGTCATGGCTTCTTTCCACTGTTTCGTTTGAAATACTTCTTCAAATGTGGTGGGTTCTCCATTTATAATTGTTTTCATACATGCTACATAGTTGGATAATCTTTTAGGCTTCTTTCTTTCTCTAAAAGTGCCACTTGGAGCTTTGAGTCTTTCTGCTTCTTATAGAGTAGCTTCAAACCAAGCTGGGCATTTTCTAGTTTTGTGTACAATGACTAATTCAATAGGTTCGCATGGTTGCATTGAATGATCAATTTGTTCTTGTTCTTCATTCTGACTTTTTGGAAGACATGTGCTTTCTTCTTTAGGCTCTTCATATTCTTCTTCCATGGATTCTTCTATAGATTTATTGGAAGCCATCTTCTCATTGAAAGTTACGTCTCTTTTGACTTCAATCTTATGTTGTTTTGGAATATAGATTCTGTAGGCTTTGAAGGATTCACTATATCCAACAAATATGCCCTTATTTCCTGAGGGTTCTAGTTTCTTTCTTTTATCCTTGGGGATATGAATGTAAACAAGGCACCAAAAGATTTTAAGTGTTCCATATTATGTTTCTTTTCTGAGAAGGCTTCTTCTGACTCATATCCTTCAATATGCGGTGGGGACTTTTGTTCTGAACATATATTATTGTCATGGCTGCTACTCCCCATAAATACATGGATAAACATTGATCATTCATTAGTGCCTTCATGGTTTCTTCAATGGATCTATTCTTCCTTTCTGCTACACCATTTTGTTGAGGATTTTGAGGAACGGTTAGCTCCCTCCTAATCCCTGTTGATTTGCAAAAAGCAACAATTTCCTTGGATGTGTATTCTCCTCTATTATCTATTCTCAAAGTCTTGATTTTCTTGCTTGTGAGGTTTTCTATTTCTTCTTTGAATTCTTAAAACTTGATGAAAACTTCATCCTTATTCTTCAAGAGATATAACCAAATATTTCTTGAGTAATGATCTATGAAGGTTACGTAATAAAGAGAACCTCCTAGAGATTTGACTGGCATCGGACCGCAAACATATGAATGTATTAGATATAGGATTTCCTTAGATCTATTATCGCTACTTGAGAATGGCTTCTTAACATTTTTACCAAGTGCACATCCTCTGCAAATTCCTTCATGTGTAGATTGTAGTTCCGGTATTCCTTCAACCATTTTCTTGAGGAAAGGTAATGCTTGATAGTTAAGATGAGCATACCTTCTATGCCAAAGTTCACTGGGATTGACGTCATCATGTACAATAGCTTCATTATTACGTTCTAATAGTCTATATAATATTCATTCATGAGTTCCAATAACTCTAGCATTCTCTATGCTGGAGTCTCTAGACCAAGATAGTACTTCACCATCTACAAAGGATATTCTATTTCCTTTGTCTTCTAGGAAAGATATAGATACAAGATTATTTTCTAAGACAGGTACATATAAGACATTACTCAAATGAACATTGTTACATGATTCCAATTTGATGGAGGCTTCACCAATTCCTTTGACTAGATAGGTGTTCTTGTCTCCAAGTTCTACTTTGTGATATGTCTTCTTTTCATTTAGATTGCAGAGTCTAACTTGGTTTCCTATCATATGCCTAGAACTTCCACTGTCAATTATCCACATGTCATCTTCAAGAGTTCCTGTAAGAGATGAATAGTGTAGATGATCTACCTGTTCATCCATGATTTATGTTGACTTATAGTTGGCCAAACTTTGACTTTGACTAGTCAGACATTGACTTTGACTGGTCAAACATTGACTTTGACCCCAAATTTCAACCTTGACTTTTTTTTCCTTCTGAGAGTGCCAATAGGTGCGCTAGACTAAGGTGTAACGTTCCCAACCATCAACCCCATGGTCGGGCCAACATTACTACGTGGAAAAACACTACTGTAACATATTATGCATTCTTATGAAATACAATTGCTTAATTACAGTTAAACACAACGTAAGCACATTAATACTGTTAGCATACATAATCCACGACATTAACAATAATTCACGAATATAGCGGAATACATGTAAACATTGCTAGAATCACAGACATGTATATTTAATTGAAATTATACGCATGTATATACTTATCTTTTAGACTGGTTGTAATTCACAAACTGCGTGTAGACCTCCCACGAAACTCCCATCCTTAGACCACACTGCTCATCACTCTCAACAGTAGGTCACCCCCGATTTAGGACTAAGCTCTACCGGGTAGGGATTCCTAGGCTAGGCAGGGAATACAGGAAGACACACAGTCACAGGAGAAGGATTCTCTCCCAGGAGCCACTTATGCGTGGCCCACAGACTCTCATTCCCCACATGTCTGTCCCACCCAAGGAGCATACACCTTCATTGTCACCAAGACGGTCCATCGGCTGCTAACCTCCCTTCCCTTGGGCTTCAGCAACAGACCGGACCAGAATTCTCCGAGCTCTGTGGCAGCTACATGACTTCTTTCAGGATTTCTCACTTCCTCCACGCACTCTCTCACCTGGAGAGAGTCACTCACAGACTGGGTAACCTACCTCTTCAACAACAATCACCTCCCTCACACTGGCCAGCAAGCCACACATAGTGTAGCACTACGTGGCCACAACAGTCAATTAGGAAAATGGGTATGGACACCCAAAACCAAATCGATCAGCGCTAAATCATAGCGTGGCTCTGCGATTACAGGATGCGTTAAGCTTTCTGGCAAGCAACAAAGGATGCACGACTCAGCAATTACAAAACATTCAGTTCTCCCAACCAGCAATAAGGAATAGACTCACTTCTCTGGTTTCAGATATGCGTAAGGTGTACAAAGGTTCAATCATAGAGGCCAAACACGTACAAATGGAGGATGGAGGAATTGGAAGGTCGAACCCTGGATCCAGGTGATGGTTGGAGGAATGCCCACCCAACTCCTATTCAATAGTCGATGGAATGGCAAGAGAATCCCCAACATGACTCATTTCCTGGGTTAAATCTCATGTGCCTGGGTCGACACATATTGCCCCTAAAGATGCATGCGTCCCTCCCCAGGAACTTAGGACAAAACATAGATTTCACATGGCTTTTGGGATAATATTAAAATATTATGCCCAAGGACATAAGCCCCTAGGCTCCACACTTAGCCTCTCTTTCCAACCTTCTATCCCCCAATCCCTTACCCAGGTTTTGTGGAAGCTTAGTCCCCCATCACTCATTCATCGTGGTCGGTCCACACGCAGAGATTTTTTGTATTAATGCTGTGCATAATTACATGTACAAAAATCAGGCTCCTAGCCTTCAACATATAGGCTCCCTGGCCTAATAACACATAAGCCCACTAGCTTATATAACTTGGCTCACCAGCCTTATGAACTTGAATTAAAGTTCATAAACAAGCTTTATACTTCATAGACATGATTTACAACAGGGCTCGGCCTTGGGGACATTACAATTCCCCTCCACTTATTTTTGCACTGTCCTCAATGCAACTTTACACTGCATCTGCAAGCTTTTCAAAATTTTCAAAAAGATGCGGGTACTCTGCCCACATAACATCTTCATGTGCCCATGTCACATCCTCAGGACCATACCAGGTCCACTGGACCTTTACAAGCCCTATGGCTTGATTCCAGAGCTGTTTTTTTTTCCTGTCCAATATGTGCACAGGATGCACTTGCAGGACACCTTCTTGCTCCACCTAGATCGCATTCCAATCAATTACATGATTAGCATCAGGAATATACTTTTTAAGAAATGAAACATGAAACACATTATGTACAGTCATGGATGCAGGTAATGCAAGCATATATGCAAATGGCCCACAAAATCTGGCTGCCAACTTGGTGCAACTTCCCAGCTTCAGGGAACTTCTGTTAGCTTTCACTTTCAGGAAAACATGATCACCCACTTTTAACTCTCTGTGGGTTCTGTTCTTATCAGCATAACTTTTATGCCTGTCCTGGGCAGCTTTCAAATTCTGCTTAATTTTTCTCAATTGGTCTTCCATCTCCTTAAGCAACTCCGACCCAACTACTGTTCTATCAGCTGGATTATCCTAGCTCATTGGAGTATTGCACTTTCTTCCATAAAGTGCTTCAAATGGGCTCATCTTCAACGATGCATGATACCCATTATTGTAGGCTAATTCTACCAAGTGTAGGTAGTCTTCCCATCTTGATGGTTTGTCCATCACATACATTCTTAGTATGTCTTCTATTACTCTGTTCACCCTCTCTGTCTATCCATCAGACTCAGAATGATAAGCTGTACTAAAGTTCAGATTCGTTTTGAATCCTTTGAACAATCCTTTCCAGAAATTTGAGGTGAATTTTGGGTCTCTGTCGGACACAATCATTTTAGAAATTCTATGCAATCGTGCCACTTCCTTTATGAAAATATCAACAACATCTGTTGCCTTATGAGTAGTTTTCAGTGGAATAAAATGGGCAGCTTTTGTAATCTTGTCCACCACCACCATGATCAAATCATGCAGCTTGCCTGTTCGGAGCAATCCCGTAATAAAATTCATCGTTATTACTTCCCACTTACTCAGGAATGGGTAAAGGTTGCAACAACCCTGTTGGGTGCCTATGCTCAGCTTTAACTTTTCAGCACTCCATACATCTAGCAATGTATTCAACGATCTCTCTCTTCATACCCAACCAAAAGTAATGGCTCTTGAACGTTGCTACTATTTTCTGATATCCAGGGTGCCCTGCATAAGGCACATTATGCATCTCCTGCAAAATCATTTGTTTCAAGCACTGGACATTGGGTACAAAATTTTTGTTCTCGTACAACAGTATCCCATCTGTTTCCAATTTATAAATTTCCATCTTCTGTGGCATCTTACCCTATTGTATCTTGGCTACCAATTCTCTGTACTGCAGATCTGCATTTGTAGCCTCCAGAATTCTGCTTTTAATATCATTCTGATACATGTTAATGGCTGTAGCATGTAATTCATGCACCCTCCTGCTGAGTGCATCAGCCACTTTATTCTCCTTTCCTTTGATATGCTTGATCTCAAAGTCGTACTCACACAAAAATTCTATCCACCTACTTTGTCTAGCATTTAAGGTTGGCTAATCAAACAAATATTTCAAACCGTTATGGTCTGTTCTGAGTTCAAACCTCCTTCCCATGAGGTAATGCCTCCATTTCTTTAAAGCATGAACTATGGTTGCCAACTCCAAGTCATGGGTTGCATAGTTCTTATTGTGCTCTTTTAATTTTCTGGACTCATAACAAATTACGAATCCATTCTGACTAAGGACCCCTCCCAGTCCTTCTTTGCATGCATCAGTGCATACTATGAAATCTACATTTGGATCTGCAATCCTTAGGATTGGAGCACTAGTTAACATCTGCTTCAATCACTGGAAACTTTCCTCACATCCCTCTGTCCAGTGAAATTGCTTCCTCTTTCTTTGCAAGGAAGTGATAGGGTGAGCTATCTTGGAAAACCCTGCGATGAACCTTTTGTAATAACTAGCCAATCCCATGAAGGATTTAACTTCCATTATATTCCTTGGCACTGACCATTCTCTAATGGCTTCAATCTTCTTAGGGTCTACCACTATCCCATCCTTCGAGATAATATGTCCCAAGTAATGGATCCACTCCTGATAAAACGAGCACTTTCTCAGCTTGGCATACAGTTGGTGCTCTCTTAGCACCTGCAACACCATCCTCAGATGTTGTTCTTGTTCTTCTTCGGTCTTGGAATACACCAGAATGTCATCCAGGAAGACGATGACAAACTTGTCTAGATAGTCTGTGAATAATCCATTCATCAAGCTCATAAAAACAATGGGTGCATTTGACAGTCCAAACAACACCACTATGAACTCGTAATGACCATACCTTGTTCTAAAGGCGGTCTTGTTGATGTCTTCATATTTTATTCTTACTTGGTGATATTTTGATCTTAGATCTATTTTAGAAAATATCTTTGCATCCTTCAACTGATCGAAGAGATCATCAATCCTTGGAAAAGGATACTTGTTCTTCATCGTTACTTTGTTCAATTGCCTGAAATCGATGCACAATCTCAGCGTTCCATCCGTCTTCTTTACGAATAGGACCGGGACACCCCAAGGCGACATGCTTGGGCGTATATACCCCTTCTTCATAAGTTCTTCAAGCTGCAGCTGCAACTCTTTCAGTTCTAGTGCACTCATCCTGTACGGAGCCTTTGACACTGGAGCTGCTCCAAGCATCAAGTTCACTGAGAAATCGATATCCCTTTTCGGAGGTAGTCCAAGTACTTCCTGGAATACATCTTCAAACTCTTTAAGTACCTCATGATCCTCAATACTTGACACCTTATCCTTAGGTGTTTCCCCCACATGGGCTGCAAATAATTGACAGCCTTTTCTATAGCACTTCTTCAGCTGCATTGTTGAGATTTCTCTAATAGTAACAGCTCTAGGAATTCCTTGGACGACTCTCTGATTCCCTTCTTCATCTAAGCAAGTGAATGCCTTGTTCCGATAGTCCAAGATGGCATGGTGTTGGTCCAACCAGTCCATCCCAATTAGACAATCATAAGAGCCTAACGACAGAATGTTCAAATCGGATTTCATGCTCAGTCCATTCATGTCTACAGGACAGGACTTGGCTAACTCAGTGACTTTCCTCTTGGTTCCTGTAGCTAGCTACACTAACCAAGACTTTTCATGTTTGCTTCTTATCAAATGGAAACTTTCTACGACTCTAGGGTCTATATAACTATGGATAGCCCCTGAATCAACTAAAATAGTAAATGGTTGGTTTTTTATCATACCTTCTACTTCAATCATGTGGGACCGATACTCAGCTTGCTTGTTGTCCAGGGCTGCGTAGATCCTTGGAATTCTACTGCCCATGTCCTCCACTATTTCAGCCTGCTGAACATTGTGGAGAACTCTTACTTTATCATTTATGTGGGGGCAATCCCTGTACCTATGGTTTTCTTTACAACCCCAACATTCCATAGGTGGCGGCCTTGAAATTTGCCCACCCACTTCAACCTTCCTGGGCTCTCTAAGAGATGGTTGTCCTTGAGGACTGTTTTTGAAAAAGGGTGGTTTATTTCCCTTCTGCCTCTGTTCTTTCTTGAACTTTTTCTAGTCATCCCAAGCCTTCCAAAGGGTAGGATTTTCTCTTTGTTTTTCAAATAAGCACTTCGCTCTTCTTATCGTTTCTTCCATATCCTTTGGGTCATCATACTGAATCTTATCCCCAATAGGAGGCAGTAATCCACTCAGGTACCTTTGAATCTTAACAGACTCATCTTTGATGAACGGAACACACTTCAATAATTCCAAAAACTTTCGTTCATACTCATCAATGGTCTTGTTTTCCAGCTTGAGTTCAAGGAACTCTTTCATCTTTCTATCATAATATCTTTTAGTTAAGTATTTCCTCTCGAAATACCTCTTGAATTCTTTCCATGTGATGTCCCTTTCCCTGATGTGTTGCACCTGCACAAGTTGATCCCACCACATTGACGCCTTTCCCTTCAATTGATACATGGAAATCCTGCCCTCTGCATGAGAGGAATAATTCTGTAGTTGAAAGTATTTCCTCATACCAAGAAACCAAGTTTCGATGTCTTCCTCCTTCTTATGTTCTCCATCAAATGTTGGAGGCTTATTCTTGTTCATTTCCTCTTTCAATTCATCCATCCCAGATCTCCTGTGTTTTCTGGTAGGAGATGGGCTTGAACTACTGTGTGCTTCCCTACTAGAATGCTTTGGGGAGCGACGACGATGTCTGTTGACACTCCTTGATGTTCTTTTCCTCTCAGGGGTCCTGCGACTCTCTGTCTTGATTGAGTCACTTTCCTTTTCCAATTTATTTTCTATTATTTCCAAACTCTTCAACATCCTTAAGTTGAATTCACCCTGCTTATCCCTGACTTTCATGAGCATTTGGCTATCAACTCGGTGAGCCTGGGCATCTTTCTGCAATCTTTCAATGATTTTCATCATATGTCCTTCCTTATCCATCTCTTTTCCTTGCCCATTAGATTTTGATCCTTCGACTCCCAAGTTGGCATTCCTTCCTTCTCTTTCGTTCTCTGAATTGGAGGCAATCTGCACCTCTTCCATTCTCTGATCTCAACGAAAACCCTATTCGGTTCTGGCACTTGCTAAGCTTCTGCAAACACACATGTAGAAAATAGGGATTTGTCAGGTCGTCATTCTTAGCAAATTCCACATATTAAAAACCATTTTTATTTAAGAAAACGCTTCGACTTCACAAATTTTTTGAGTTCTACTCGGCTCTATAATTTCCAGGTGATAGCTCCCTCTTTCCGAGTTGGAGGCTTGATATTGTTCATTTCCCCTTTCAATTCATCCATCCCAAATCTCCTATGCTTTCTGGTAGGAGATGGGCTTGAACTACGGTGTGCCTCCCTACTAGAATTCTTTGGGGAGCGGCGATAATGTCTGCTGACACTCCTTGATCTTATTTTTCTCTCAGGGGTCCTGCGACACTCTGTCTTGATTGAGTCACTCTCCTTTTCCAATTTATTTTCTATTCTTTCCAGACTCTTCAACATCCTTAAGTTGAATTCACCCTACTTATCCCTGACTTTCATGAGCGTTCGGCTATCAGCTCGGTGAGCCTGGGCATCTTTCTGTAATCTTTCAATGATTTTCATCATATGTCCTTCCTTATCCATCTCTTTTCCTTTCCCATTAGAGTTTGATCCTTCGACTCCCAAGTTGACATTCCTTCCTTCTCTTTCATTCTCTGAATTGGAGGCAATTCGTGCCTCTTCCATTCTCTGATCTCAACGAAAACCCTATTCGGTTTTGGCACTTGCTAAGCTTCTGCAAACACACATGAAAACAACAGGGATGTGTCAAGTCATCATTCTTATCAAATTCCACACATTCAAAACCATTATGATTTAAGAAAATGCTTTGACTTCACAAATTTTCCGAGTTCTTCTTGGCTCTGTAATTTTCGGGTGATAGCTCCCTCTTTCTTAGCCCCTACCCTCGTAACCAAAGGTCATGACCAAATGCTAGACTACTAGATGCTATTTAGGATTTCGACCTTCGAAGAGTTTAAGGTACAGACATCTATCTCCCAGAGTTTCGATTTACCGAATTCGCATAAATCGGGTGGATCGACGGTCCACATTTACCCAACATCCAATGGTTAAAATCCACTACGGTTCTTCCATCTTCGAAGATTTTGGGACTTCGGGACTTCGGGTTTCGGTAACCGGGAGTTCAAATTGCAGTGACCCAAACCACTGGTCACTCCATTCCCCAAACTCCGATACACGATTTCTTGTACGAGATCCAACGATCCTCGATGATTTGGATCCAATGGTCCAGATCTTTTCAGATTTTTGTGAACTAGGAGTTCACGATGCAGCGACTCCAAATCTCTTGTCACTTCAATCCCCGAATTCCGATACATGAGTTCTTATACGAGATCCAACGATCCTTGATGATTTGGATCTAATGGTCCAGATCTTTTCAGAGTTTTGTGAACCAGGAGTTCACGATGCAGCGACTCCAAATATCTTGTCACTTCAATCCCCGAATTTTGATATGGGAATTCATGTATGAGATCAATGGATGTGAGCCTCCCCTGATCCGATGGTCCAGATCTCTTCTAATCTTACACCTGTCAAAGCTCTTTAGCCCTAACTTCCTCGCTAGTTGGCTGGATCCGATGGCTCACAGGATTTCGGCACTTCTTCCTGGAAGCGCTCCACCATTCGATTCTACCCTTGTTATTCTCTTTCATGATTCGAGACTTGGAATGACCAAGAATTTGGCATGTGCTCCAAGTTCATGAACCCTGAATTCAAGAAATGATCCAATGGTTCAAACCAACCATGATCAACGACCCACATTTATTCTAGATCCTAGGGTGGTGAGTTTCTGCATCCACTAACCACCTTGCAACCTTTGGCTATCTTACGGTCCTCGTGATTTCGCGAGTTCTCCACAGAGAATTCTGACCGTCCAACTCTGCTTCTCAAGAACTTCTGGCCAATGACTTGGTACCTTCCTTCTCAACTTTCATCTACTTGATCCAACGGTCTTGATTCCCCATGATCTAACGACTCAGATCTCATCAACATTTTGTGTATCGAGATTTCATGTGTCACGAGGTCGAAATATTTTCCACCTTTGTCCTCCCTATTCCCGAAATGTCAATTTCTTCCTGAACAATTAACTATCCAGATCTCTCTTAGATCAACGGTTGTGATCCAATCATGAATTCGCATTTCGTGAATTCTCATGAACTCACCCTTAGACCATTTCAAGTCACGAGTCAATGAAAGGTGATCGCTCTCCACGTGTCCTTTCCGATGGACGGTCTTGACAAATTTGGGATTTCATGTATCGCGATTTCCACACTCCTGTGCAACTCCAAAGGGTTTTAAACCTTGTGTACGTTCTCCAGATTTGACGGTTGTGAGGGTTCTCCTTTCCTCCCGAATATATTCTATGGCTCCAACACTTCTGGTGTGGAGTTCTCTCTCTCCCTGTGGCCATATACCACACCAGCTGTAGTTTTATAATACTGCTACACCTCCTGAGCTTTGTAACACGGTCAAGTAGTTCGTTGACACTCAGAAACATTCTGAGGTCTGAAATTAGTCCTCCAGACACAATTTATTCTCAAAACCTTGGTCCAAATACCACTTATCCAGCCCATCTAGGCCCAGCGTTGAAACTAGGCTCTAATACCATACTGTAACGTTCTCGACCATCAACCCCATGGTCGGGCCAACATTACTACACGGAAAAACACTACTGTAACATATTATGCATTCTTATGAAATACAATTGTTTAATTATAGTTAAACACAGCGTAAGCACATTAATACTGTTAGCATACATAATCCACGGCATTAACAATAATTCACGAATACAGCGGAATACATGTAAACATTTCTAGAATCACAGACATGCATATTTAATTGAAATTATACGCATGTATATACTTATCTTTTAGACTGGATGTAATTCACCAACTATGTGTAGACCTCCCATGGACCTCCTAGCCTTAGACTACACTTCTCATCACTCTCAGCAGTAGGTCACCCCCGAGCTGGGACTAAGATCCACCGGGTAGGGATTCCTAGGCTAGGCAGGGAATACAGGAAGACACACAGTCACAGGAGAAGGATTCTCTCCCAGGAGCCACTTATGCCCACTGCCCATAGACTCTCATTCCCCACATGTCTATCCCACCCCAGGAGTATACACCTTCACTGTCACCAAGATAGTCCATTGGATGCTAACCTCCCTTCCCTTGGGCTTCAGCAATGGACCGAACCAGAAGTCTTCGATCTCTATGGAAGCTACAGAACTCCTTTCAGGAGTTCTCACTTCCTCTACGCACTCTCTCACCTGGAGAGAGTCGCTCACAGACTGGGTAACCTGCCTCTTCAACAACAATCACCTCCCTCACACTAGCCAACAAGCCACACGCAGTCCAACACTGCATGGCCAGAACAGTCAATTGGGAAAATGGGTATGGACACCCGAAACGGAAATGATCAACGCTAAAGCATAGCATGGCTCTGCGATTACAGGATAGGTTAAGATTTCCGGCAAGCAACACAGGATGCACGACTTAGCAATTATGGAACATTCAGTTCTCCCAACCAGCAATAAGGAACAGACTCACCTCTCTAGTTTCAGAGATGCGTAAAGTGTACAGAGGTTCAATCACAGAGGCCAAATGCGTACAAATGGAGGATGGAGGAATTAGAAGGTCGAACCCCAAATTCAGGTGATGGTTGGAGGAATGCCCACCCAACTCCTACGCAACAGTCGACGGAATGGAAAGAGAACCCCCAACATGGCTCATTTCCTAGGTTAAATATCATGCACCTGGGTCGACACATGTCACCCATGAAGCTGCATGCGTCCCTCCCTAGGAACTTAGGACAAAACATAGATTTCACATGGCTTTTGGGATAATATTAAAATATTATGCCCAGGGACTTAAGCCCCTAGGCTCCACACTTAGCCTCTCTTTCCAACCTTCCAGCCCCCAATCCCTTACCTAGGTTTTGTGGAAGCTTAGTCCCCCATCACTCATTCATCGTGGTCAGTCCACACACATAGATGTTTTGTATTAATGTTGTGCATAATTACATGTACAAAAATTAGGCTACTGGCCTTCAACACTTAGGCTCCCTGGGCTAATAACACATAAGCCCACTAGCTTATATAACTTGGCTCACCAGCCTTATAAACTTGAATTAAAGTTCATAAACAATCTTTATACTTCATAGACATGATTTACAATAGGGCTCGGCCTTGGGGACGTTACATAAGGCACGTTAGAATATCCTCTCCTTGAGTAAAGTGTTCCATCATAAGGTTTTAGGCAAGATATTTTAGGGTTTGCAACTACACCTGCTAGTAACCCTAGCGACAATGCTTCAGTAACTATACCTACTAAAAACCCTAGCGACAATTATTCAACTAGCTTGATAATATTATGGCTTAGCTTCCTTCTAGTGATTGGACTGACTGAAGGAGGTGTGGGCCCATAAATTTTTAGAAAAATGGGTGTTCTCGTTTCACCATAGACAATATAGCAATATTGTCACCCAACCATAGGTATAAAGGCCACCCCTGAGTACTAACCTTGACAAAAATAATAATTCCAATAGCAGACAAATAGCCAACCAAGGCTAGAGCACCAGGCAAGGATAACCAAAGACCAAGAAGAAATTCCAAACCAATAACCCAAGACAAGATCATTACTACAACATTTGCAGTTCTCCTTCACTCATGTGCACTTCTTGTCCTTATGCAGTCATGAGTGAGTGAGTGACAAATGATATCTATCTCCCTTTATTTATATTGCTCCATCTTAACTGACTGGGACAAATTCTCTTTCTAGGGGATAATAACTCAACATTAATTTATTATATTAAGTTGACTTGTCTTCTAGGGTTATTATCCAAAGCTTTAGGGTTTCTCTTGCTTCCCAAAATATTCTAGTCTTTTCAAAGGTTACATGTGGAGGTTAATACCTCCTGCAACTACCATAATATCAACAAATTCAACAATTGCATTCATATATAAACAACTCTATCTGGCATGAGTGCAATTCTCCATGCATATCTATTCAATGCACCCTTGCATTGATCGCATAATTCCATCTATCTAAGTGATGTATTCCACCATGGTAAATTGGAAGGTCTGGCCAATGCCTCGACACATCATCCATACAATTCTTTTTGCTTGCGCAATCATTTGAATGTCTTCCTTTTTGACCCAAACACTATACCAATAATAGAATTCTATGGTGCTCTTTAGTGCTAGAAAAAAGGTTGCAGTCAAAACCTTAGCTATAAGTAGGAATTTTCCTTGGATACATGTGTGGCACTAAATCCTTTCCATATCCAGCCATGTCATGGCCTCATACATGACTAGATTTACTGACATTCATTCCTATAATAGGGTGACACCATTTTATTTCTTTGGTTATTAGCTCATAACAATATAACATGACATGCTAGTATGTCATTTGTATGCATTCAAAACTAAACAACTTTTATAATTATCACAGGCCTTCATCCTTTACCGCACCAAGTGGTGTATCATTTCCATTAATGCATTCAAATTATACATTAATGTCATTTTATAAAATAACATTGGCTGGGGGAATTTTTACTTAATTCCCTTCATCAATTATGCAACATAAATACATAAAATTCATACTTGCATAGCAGCCATGAAATGAATTTGATGCTACCTAACAAGATGGTATCAGTAGCAACTTTCTTCATATGGATGTCTTCCATATGCAACACATCATCGACAAAACTTGCCTCCATGCAATAACTCCCTTTTTCATGGCACAACAACCATCATTAGCAACTTTCTTATTCATATATATAACAATAGACTACTCCTAGTCTTTAATGTGTCATATATACATTTTAAACAATCTACATTCACTAATGCATATCTATATACAATAAGAATGCATCGATAACATGCTTATAATTGCATATGTAATCTAAGTTCTAGTGCTATGTATGGTTGTCCAACATGCCATATCAGATTAGTTGGTACAACAATTGAAACAACTTCTGCCATCATTCACAATTTTCTTCATTGTTCCTGGCTATCCTCAATTTCCCTAGATTCCTACATCCCTTTTGTTCTCTTACCATAATCATTGCACATGATTTTTTTTCTGCCATCAACACTCTTCTAGCCAATCCACTCTTGGCTACCTTTGCTTTTCCAGCCACATACTATGTTGATCTTAAGGTCAACCTTAATTTGTTTCTTGGATCCATATGACAAAACCCATACATGACCAAATTACATTTCCAAACATGCTCTCTTATTGACTTTAGATCTTCAACCTCCATTTACTTTTCTGGACCAAACTGATTCAACCTTTCCTTGAATGAACACTTCAACACTTGTATTTGGTCGAACCATCTTTTTTCCTTTTCTGAGCCATTTGGTTTCAACTTGACTTGCATAGTCAATTTCTAGCACACCATAATGTTACACAAATGTCTGTTTTTCAACTTTCTAGATATTAACTAGAAGTAGTTAACATTGCTTTTACGTGCCATCATAGATTCCAGTGATACTTCCAACCTCCTGGAATTTCACCCCTATCTCTTTTCCACTTGAGATGGATTATTTTTAGGTACCATCTCTTTTGCATTCTTTACCAAGCATAGAACCATTTCCTTCTACATGGTTCCTTATTGATTTCCCTTAAGGAGCTTCATTTCCCTGTTTATGTTCTTCTTGACTTGATATCTCTAGACTACTTGGGAAATAGCTTCAACACTTTTGGAATGCATCAACAATTCTCTTCTATTGTTCTCATCCCTCATGGAGTATTTCCATGCACCCTTATTAGCTTGTTATTCACCTCATGGTTTCTTCTTCCATTATCCTAAGATGTTCAAGGAATTGACTCCATCCTAGAATCTTTCTTCCATTTATTGAAAACCCTTCCTTGAAACCTGACTACATTCTTCTGAATCCAATCTATAAATACTACATTGGTTATGCATCAGTTGGTACTCTTGAGCATTGTAACATCCCTATTATAATCCTCAGTTTAATTAATGCTTATGTGGATACATTATGTGGCTGCGGCCAAGCGATGTAATAAGTGAATTGTATTTCAATGTTTTAATAATAAAAATGTGATGCCAACTGCTGAGGGGACATGGAAAAGATATGAGGGCTGAATTAATCCACAAGAGAGGGAAATTTCTAGGATAATGGCCAAGAGGGGTCAAAGGGGAAATTACTCTTGTATATCAATTTAACCAATTTCCCTAAACTTTCCAACTATATATGAACCTTTCGATTTCTAATTGAGTGTTCCCAAAGTCAATCATTGAACACATGTAAGAGGGTGGGTGGGAGTGGTCACATCCTTATGATTGAGTGTTTCCAAACACAATCATTGAATGCATGTACGAGGGTGGGTGTGAGTGGTCACGTACCAGAGTTATTTGGCACATGGTGGTTGAGTATAATCAGTTTGGGGAAGAGTGTGAGTCAAGAAAGGAAATCCACAAGAGAGAAATTCATATGGGTTGGGACAACAGTTAGAGAGGGTAAGAAAGAGAGCTTGGATTTGGTGCGGCCATGGAGGGCACATTTTGGAGCGTAACTGGAGTGAATTCAAGCTGGAGAACTGAAGAGCCCAATTGTCAGGCTGATAGAGTAAACTCCTGTGTGAGTTGCACTAAGACAACAAGTGTGTGTTGTTGGTTTGCTGATAGTTTTCCTAGTAGCAAGTTCCCTTGAGTTCTTAGTTGAGAGATTCCTGATTACATGTGCTAGAGAGACCATGATAAACGAATGGCATATTCTTTGGGCTATCCCTGATAAACAAATGGTACATCCCTTGGGTTAACCTTGATAAATGGATGGTACATCCCTTGGGTTACCCTGATAAACAAATGATACATCCCTTGGGTGATTCCTGAGAAATGAATGGTGCATTCCTTGGGTTGGGCATGTCAACAGAAAGAGAGTTGGTGGAAAGATCGGGATAGTTGTAGGATAATATCAGTTGGGTTATGATCTTTATGAGTTGCGAGTGGACTGTGAGACACCACCCTCTTTTGTGGATTACTAGCCTTAGCTTGGGGGTGAATGGCTGTTGATATTTGGAACAATCAGTCTATGGTCGGGTGGAACGTCTGTCCCAAGAAGTTGGTTGGACGATTCTTGTTTAAAGATAAATGCTTTATCTTGTACTGAGTTATTTACATGTGTTATTATTGTGCATGAACTCTGCAAGGATGAGAATGAATTATATGTTGTTGTAATGAACAATTTAGTTGTATTTCATGTTGATTGTTAGCATTCTTTAGATGCATATGTTTTGTGGTTACAGACTGTAGCTAAATCTATTATAAATTATAATTGTAAGCTACAGGAAATCAGCTAACAATAAAGGAATTAATTTAGTTAGCAGAAGTTTAGTTTTTATGTGTATTCCACATGTAATGTTTCTTAGCTGGAGGCTAGGTACATTACAAATATGGTATCAGAGCTAATAATGAGAGATTTTCGTGTGGCGTGGCCTAGCCTGGGTGGATGCACATATTACAAAGTGGTATCAAAGCCTAGTTTTGAACGCTGAGCCTAGATGGGCTGAGTTAGTAGAATGCTGAAGCAGAAAATCATAGAGAATTAATTTCTGGAGTATGCCTGCAACTTGTTTATTTAAGTTACAATAGTGAAATTGAGAGAAATTTCATGGGTGATGTGAATAATTGGGCCTCTTTGGAAAAATTTGAACATAAGTAAATTGATAAAATTTGGTTATTTTTCCATACGATGATGTCGACATGACGTGGAGGCTACATGTCAGATGACGTGGTAGAAGAAAGATGTGTGCTTCCATAGTGGCAGGTACATGTTGGACTGGATGATAGTTGGTAGGTGATGTGGAGCCATGTGGTAAAACAATTGTTAGTCCCATGAAACCACGGTAATATCTTGGAAAAATGGCTAAGTGTTGGGACTTCTGGGACAAACTTATGAAAGGACCATTACAAGATTATGAGTCCGTGAGTCCGTGAAGAAGTGGAAATATGGTTAAGTGTTGAGACTTATCAGACGAACTTATGAAAAGAATGATACAATATTATGAGTCTGCGAGCTCGCGAAGATGGAAAAATGGTTAAGTGTTGGGATCTCTCGGATGAAGTTATTAAAAGAAGGTTACAAGTTTATGAGTCCGCAAGTCCATGAGTCCGTGAAGGAAAAATGAGCTAAGTGTTGGTAGCGGGTTCATGGAAGGTATGAAGAAGAGATATGACTTAGATCCACGATGAATCCGTTAATACAGATCAACGACGAAGATCTAATCAAGAAATGATCGGACGATTGTTGAGTGTTGCTACTATGTTGCACATGCCAATGAATATTCCTTCACTGTTTTGCCACCATAACTTTCATCTCAGAGCTCTGATTGGGGCAAACGAGTAGTCGTTGGAAATATATTGAGAAGCATAAGATATTTTTTGACTCATAATTTTGATCTGGGCACTATATTTTCTTCAAAAGTGATAAAAGTGAATTCTGTAGCGGCAAAGAGTGGAAATTGCAACGTGTAATTGTTGTAACTATTTGCTCAAAACTCAGATTGAGGCATGAGGATAGCCGTTGGAATTTTTTTTCAAAAATGAATGAATTTAAGGAATCCTACTTGAGAGTAGTGCATTAATATTCTTCATAATTTAAAATGAACAATTACCTGTAATCTAATTGATAAATATTTTGCAATACGCTTAATTCTAACAAGCAATTATTGCATTCACATTCTTGCAGAATTAGAGATAATAAAAAGCAGATTTTAGCTCCTACATGAGAACTAGAGACATGGAGGATGTTGAAGGGTTTTACAACCATGAATAAGAAATTGGAGGTCTACATGCCAGCATGGGTAATGTTGAGACCAAGTCTAATGGGAGAAGAGACGAGCAAGGAACTATAACTTTGAGAAGCCTTAAAAAATAAGTGCAGAGCTATAGAGACGATAATAAGAGGATCATGAAGGCTTAAGAAGAGATACTTTAAAGCCTAAATATGCTACATAAGCAAGTTAACAAGGACTCTAACACCAAGCAAGCAACTAGTGCTAGACAAGCATCAACATCAAGATCCAATAGTAAAAGAGATGATCATGGGAGTGATAGGAAATCAAGAAGCATGAGTAGACATCAACATTATCCAAGACATTCCACTAGAATAACTCATGCAAGTTCAGGTCTAGGGAGAATCCCAAGTGTGTCTCTTGTTTGGAGGAAAAGGAGAAGACCTAAGACAAACATCTTGCAGGGGGAAATCAGGAAGATTAAGCCACCAACTGTCAATCGTGAGAACAGGAAAGGAGAAGGGTTGGAGGCATGGCTGTTGTAAATGAAGAAATATTTTCAGTTGCATGATTACCCATCCCGGGTAGAAGCTAGAATTTCCACCTACCACCTTTAAGGGAAGGTAATTATGTGTGGGATCAACTTAAGAAAGCAAAGAACCTTGATGAGAAAAGAACCTTATGGAGGCAGTTCAAGAGATATTTTCAAGAGAAATATTTGTTCGAGCATTACTATGAAAGAAATATGAAAGAGTTCTTTGAAATCAAGTTGGGAACCATGACAATGGAGGAATATGAGAAGACGTTCATTGAATTGTTGAAGTATTCCGACTTCATCAAGGATGAGAGAAAATCCAAAGGTTTCTAAGTGGGTTACCCTCTTTCTACAGTGATAAGATTCAATATGACAACCCCAAACCCTGGAGGAAACCATAAGGAGAGAAAGGAATCCATATGAACAAAGCAAAGGAAGACCAGTTTTACAAAAAGATTGGAATGGCAAGATGAAGGATAAGAAGGATAAAAGGTAGAAGGGTTTTAAGCCACCATTTTTCAGGAATAATTTCCAAGTGAATCGGCATGGTCAAGTTGCACAAAATGAACACAAGACTACAAATTAATTTGGAAAAAGGCTAAGACATCAGTTGGTGCAATGTTGGGGATGCAGGGGAAATCATCTACATAAGGATTGGCCTCACAAAGGAGAAATAAAGGGGATTGTACACAACATTCAAGAGGATGAAACAATGGAAGACATGGGAGGAAGCATGCCAAGGATTTATGCAACCTTGGATGACAAGCAGGAAGAGTATCAATAACCCATGATTGGAATGGAAGGTAAGATCAATAATGATCCCATATAAATTTTAATTGATTCAAGAGCTTTCCATAGTTACATAAATGCTAACATCGTTGAAATATTTCACTTGCAAAGAAGTAAGCATAAGAAATCTTGGTTGGTTGAGTTAGCCATGGGGGCTAAGAGGAAAATCAATGAGTTGGTTAAAGATTGCCCGATAGACATGAATGGACTCAATACAAAGGTGGAAGTAAATGTCATACCATTGGGTTCATGTGATTGTCTAATTGGTATGGATTGGTTGGAGAAACATTGAGTTGTCCTAGACTGTTACAATAAGACAATCACATGTCTTGATGAGGAAGGGTAGCAAGGAAAGATTCAAGGCATTCCAACAACTATAGCTATTTGAGATATTTCATCTATGTAGTTGAAGAAGAGCTTCAAGAAAAGATGTCAGATGTTTGCAGCCCACATGGAGGAGGCGACCAAAGACAGAGTGGCGAGCATTGAAGACCATTTAGTTATGAGGGATTTTGAAGATACTTTTAGATCAATTTTGGGACTAACACCAAAAAGAGACATTGATTTGTCTATTGATTTGGTGCTAGGAGCTGCCCTAGTGTCTAAGACACCTTAGATAATGGGTACACTAGAACTAAAAGAGTTGTACATGCAGATTTAAGAACTATTGAAGAAAGGGTACATATGCCCAAGTGTGTCACCTTGGGGAGCCCCCGGTTCTTCTTGTGAAAAAGAAGGATGGAACCTTGAGGTTGTGTATTGATTTCAGGCAGTGTAATAAGGTTTCCATAAAGAATAAGTATCATTTTCCAAGAATTGATGATTTGTTTGACCAGGTGAAAGGTGCAAGAATGTTTTCAAAGATTGACTTGATATATGGCTATCATCAAGTAAGAATAAAGGAAGAATACATCAACAAGACAACATTTAGAACAATATATGGGTATTATGAATTCACAGTAGTGCCATTTGGGATATCAAATGCCCCAACAATTTTTATGTGCCTGATGAATGGAGTGTTCAGGGAGTACTTGAACAAGTTTGTGATTTTATTCTTAGATGATATCATCGTATATTCTAAATTAGAATAAGAACATGAGAAACATTTAAGAATGGTGTTGCGAGTTTTAAGAGAGCATAAATTGTATGCTAAGCTAAGTAAGTACATCTTTTACCAAAACAAGATTCACTACTTGGGGCATATAAT
This sequence comes from Picea engelmannii, assembly GCA_009831015.1. Lineage (NCBI taxonomy): Eukaryota > Viridiplantae > Streptophyta > Pinopsida > Pinales > Pinaceae > Picea > Picea engelmannii. The sequence goes on from ML793073.1 coordinate 43,965, forward strand.
TTCAGCAACAGAGATAGAAGTTGATCCTGAGAAGATAGAGTCCATTAGAGGATGGTCAACACCAAAGAATGTGACATAGGTTAGATCATTCATGGGTCTTACCGATTATTATTGAAGATTCATAAAAGGGTTCTCAAGAATTGCAAGTCCAATCACTTCTTTGCAAAAGAAGGGAGCGAAATTTGAATGGACTTCCAAGTGTTAAGAGAGTTTTCGACAACTAAAGAAAACATTGACAAGTGCACCAATATTAATATTGTAGATCCAAATGAATATTTTGTTGTGTGCACCGATGCATGCAAGGAAGGACTCGACAGAATCCTCAATCAAAGGGACCATGTGGTATGCTATGAATCTAGAAAATTAAAAGAGCATGAGAGAAATTATGCTACACATGACTTGGAGTTGGCAGTTATTGTGCATGCATTAAAAATGTGGAGGCATTACCTTATGGGTAATAAATTCGAGCTAAGAACAAACCATTGTGGTCTGAAACATTTGTTTGGATAACCAACACTAAATGCCAAACAAACTAGATGGCTAGAATTTCTGAGTAAATATGACTTCAAAATTAATCATATAAAGGGAAAGGAAAATCAAGTGGTTGATGCACTTAGTAGGAGAGCTCATGAAGTGCATGTGGCAACCATCAACATGTACATGACAAATTTGAAAGATCAAATTATTGCAGTAGCGAATTCACATCAGCAATATATGAAAATAAGAGAAACATTACAACAAGGTAAATTTCAGCAGAAGTTAAATTCATATGAGATGAAAGAGGATGGAATCCTTGTGTACAAGGGAAAGGTATATGTGTCGAATTCCAATGAGATGAAAAATGCAGGTATAAAGGAAATTCACAATGTGCCATTTGTTGGAAACCCAGGATATCAGAAGACAATTTTAGCAGTAAGAAGCAAGTACTTTTGACTGGGAATGAAGAAAGAAGTGGCTAATTACATAGCTAGATGTCTAGAATGCCAAAGAGTGAATACATAACATAGACACCCAACAGGTTTTCTACAACCATTTCCCATTCCAGAATGGAAGTGGGAAGTAGTCACAATTTATTTTATTGCTAAGCTTCCTAGAATAATGAAGCAACATGATTCCATCATGGTGGTGGTGGATAAACTTACTAAAGCAACACATTTTATTCCAGTAAAGACTACACACAAGGCAATAGATATCTCATAAATTTATATGAAGGAAGTTGCTAGGTTACATGGAGTACCTAAAACAATAGTTTTGGATAGAGATCCAAAGTTTACTTCAAATTTTTGGAAAGGTTTGTTCGAAGACTTTGGAACAAATTTGAATCTCAGTGAAACGTATCATCCAAAGTCAGATGGGAAAACAGAAAGGACTAACAAGATAATTGAGGACATTCTTAGAATGTATGTGATGGATCAACCATCAAAGTGGGAAGATTATATTCATTTAGTCAAATTTTCCTACAATAATGGGTATCAGGCCTCATTGAAAATGAGTCAATTTGAAGCCTTGTATGGTAGAAAATGTAACACTCCATTGAGTTGGGATAATCCAGCAGACAGAGTAGTTGTTGGGTTATATTTGTTGAAAGAAATGGAAGAACAGATAGAAAAGATAAAGCATAATTTAAAGGCTTGGGCAGAGAATTTATGCATATAAGAACATAGTTTTTAGAGATTTTAAAATGGGAGAACATGTGTTCTTAAAAGCAAAGGAAAAGAGAAGTTCGATAAGATTAGAAAGTTTCCCGAAGTTGGCACCAAGATATTGTGGACCTTTTGAAATATTAGAAAAGATAGGGCCAGTTGCATACATCCAAGCATTTCCTGTATCCATAAGAGTGCATAATGTATTTCATGTTTCTTTATTAAAGAAGTATGTACCTAATCCTAACCACATAGTTGATTGGAATGTGATCCAGGTGGAGGACGAAGGGGATTTCTAGGTGTAACCAGTATGCATCCTGGACCGGAAAGTCAAAGTTCTCAGGAACAAAGCCATAGGGTTGGTAAAGGTTCAATGGACCTACTATGGTCCAAAGATGCTACATGGGAGCATGAACAAAACATGCGGGAAGAGTACCCACAAATTCTTGACAATTTTGAAGAAGGAAGAATGCAAGACTCCATTTTGAGCATCTAGAGTTATGGAACCACTTCTCATAGTCCTAGCTAACTGAGCTGGGGACCCTGATAAACGAATGGCTCATTCCTTGGGTTATCCCTGATAAATGGATGGTACATCCCTTGGTTCAACACTTATAAACAAATGGTTCATTCCTCAGGTCAATGAGTTGAGAGGAACAAGAGAATGATGGTTGGAGCTATTGTTGGAGCTGTTAAATTGCAAATTTTTTATTTCTAAGTATTGTGATGTAAATTTGCATATATATATATATATATATATATATATATCGACATAGAGTGCACCGAGGATGAAACACAATTGTAGGGGAGGGGGAATGTAACATCCCCATTATAATCCCCAGTTTAATTAATGCTTATGTGCATACAATATGTGGCTATTTCCAAGTGATGTAATATGTGAATTGTATTTCAATGTTTTAATAATAATGTGATGACAAATTCTAAGGGGACATGGAAAATAGATTGGGGATGAATTAATCCACAAGAGGGGGGAGTGTCTAGGATAATAGCCAAGAGGGGTCAAAGGGAGAATTACCCATGTATATCAATTTAACGCATTTTCCTAAACTTTTCAATTGTATACGAACCTTTTGATTTATGATTGATTGTTCCCAAATCCAATCATTGAATACATGTAAGAGGGTGGGTGCAAGTTGTCACATTCTTTTGATTGAGTGTTTCCAAATACATTCATTGAATGAATGTAAGAGGGTGGGTGTGAATGGTCACCTCCCAGAGTTATCGGGCACATAGGGGTTGAGTACAATCAGCTTGGGGAAGAGTGTGAGTCGTGAAATGAAAGCCACAAGAGAGGAATTTGTATGGGTTGGGACAACATTCAGAGAGGGGAAGAAAGAGATCTTAGATTTGGTGTGTCCATGTAGGGTGAGTTCTGGAGTGTAACTGGAGCATATTGGATTTGAAGAATTGAAGAGTTTGATTGTCAAGCCGGAAGATTGAACTCCTGTGTGAGTCACACTAAAACAATAAGTGTTTTCTATTGGTTTGCTGATATTTTTCCTAACAACAAGTTCCCTTGAGTTCCCAACTGAAATATTCATGGTTACCTGTGCCAGAGAGAACCTGATAAACAACATGAACATTCCTTTGGATATCCCTGATAAATGGATGGTACATCCCTTGGGTCAACACTGATAAATGAATGGTACATACATTGGGTTACCCTAATAAATGGATGATATATCCCTTGGGTGATCCCTGATAAACGAATGGTGCATTCCTTGGGTTGGGTAGATCAAGAGGAAGAGAGTTGGTGGAAAGATCACGATAGCTATAGGAGAATATCAATTGGGTTATGAGATTTATGAGCTAGGAGTGGACTGTGAGAGACCACCCTCTTTTTTGTATTACTAGCCTCAGCTCGGGGGTGACTGGCTGTTGAGATTTGGAACAATGAGTCTATGGTTGGGTGGAATGTCCATCCCAAGCAACCAATTGCACTTTTCTTGTTTAAATATAAGTGTTTCATCTTGTACTAAGTTATTTACATGTGTTTTTGTTGTGCATGAACTATGCGTGAATGAGAATGACTTATATGCTAGCGTAATGAGCGGTTTAGTTGCATTTCATGTTGATTATTATCATGTTTTCGATGCATATATTTTATGTTTATTGACTGTAGCTAAATATTTTATAAATTATAGTTGTAAGCTACAAGAAATCAACTAACAGTAAAGGAATTACTTTAGTTAGCATAAATTTTGTTTTTATGTGTATTTTGCACGTAATGTTACTTAGTTGGAGGCTAGGTACATTACAAATATGGTATTGGAGCTGATAATGAGAGAGTTTCACATGACATGGCCCAACCTGGGTGGTTGGGTACATTACAAGCATACATGTATCTTCAGTACTTCACCCTTAAAGTTCTAGCGTTGATACCATGCTTCAACTGCACTACTTTTATAACAATAATGGGTGTACTACTGTCAACCATATGAGAGGTCCTTGGAGACGTTTCCCTTATCTCCAAGTATACCCCTTGTTTCTCTTTATCATTAAAACTTGCATTTTAACCTATCAATATTTTAGAGTAGATATGCCCACACTGTACTGCCTTATATGTACATTGGAATCCTTTAGAGTGAATGGACTTTCACTACTTCATTCACTAAATGATCTACTCTTATACCCATATTACATTAAGAACTCTAATTAACATGAGTGGATTTCCTGTAGTATATTTCCAAGCCTTTATGGATGCACATAGACTCATATCTTAACATTATTCCTTTTTTTTCCTTGATCATCATGTGAGGCATCTTTGACATAACACACTTTTCTTGAGTATCTTTGCTCATCTTTAACCAAAGTTCAAATCATTTTACCCACTGTCTAACCCACCTTTCATGAACCTATTCTTTGCATCTCCATTTATACCCACTGTACATGCATTAGCATAAAATGTAGATCAGATTTCTTACTTAACACCTACAATTGGTATGCATATTTTCAAGCTAGAATTTATTTTCCAGATCAGAGTTCCATTGGAATTCTTCCACATTGCACACCAAGTCTAGATGTCTTCAGCTGGTAGCTTTCTCAAGAAATCAATGCTTATGATGGAGAATTCTATCTTCTTTGCTTCCTCCTATATGTAGATATATTTAGCATTTCTCTGTTCAATCCGTAGACATATGCATACAACAACATTTGTTAGCCAAAACCATAATATACAATTTTGGTAACATATGTACAGTTCGCCCATTTTTTACTTCTTGTGATCTATACTTCTCAATTCTCAATTCTAGGTGAATAGATGGAATCCTCTTTCCAAGACCTTTCCAATGATTTCTTCCTTCCTCAATTCTGAGTTTTGAGTAGAAATTTATAGTCATTTGATTATTACTCAAAAAACTCCTTCAACCAGATGCAATTTTTAACTGTGATTATAAATATTTGCACCTGATCCTTTGGAAATTTGATAGGATCTCAACTAGGTTCCTTCATGACCATATGGTGGACATTCATACCAAATGTAATGTTCCCAAGCCAATTTTTTGCTTGGAAACGCTAACTAACCATTGATTTAGTTATTAATTGTTGTGTATGCAGGTTGGCCATGAACATTTCAGACTTAGGGTTTATTCAGTTATTCAGCCACAGTTTATACAAGAATCAATGCAACATATGAATATCTTCAACAATACACAAGATAGGAACCACAAACAAGATCTAAACTTTATTATAAGAAATCAAGCACCTGATACAAATAGAGAAGCAGATCTGGAATAGCTTCAGATGGCTTCAAGACAATAGTAAGAGTTGCATACAAAATGCTCCCGGAGATACAAATCAAGCCTCCCAAAGGCTGCAATAGAAGATGAACGCTCCACTACAAAACTAGGGTTTTAGCCTAACCCTCAAGCTACTAGTATGGCCTGTTGAAAACAATGGAAGCCAAGGGTTCGACCCTCCTGAAGATGAAGACCCCCAAATGCTACTAGACTCCCCCCGATGATAGGTCAAGGCATTGGTAGCCTCCTCCTAAAGTATGGAGCCCAAAAACTGAATCTTCCTCCTCAAACTTCAGAAACCCTAAACTGGTATGACCCTCCTGAAACCCTGAATATGGCCAATAATTCAGCCTAGTTGAATAAGGGCTCTGAATCCCCTAAAACCCTCTAGGATGATAGATCGGGTAGCCACAAACACCTGAGAGAAGTTTCAAGGTCAGATCTGGCCTATGGCCTCCTAGATCTGAAAAACACTGAATCACCAAATCGTCCCCTATCTCTCAAAAATTGTCCCAACCTGTAGAATATTATAGGGACGTGATAACTCCTCAAGAAATCCTCCAAACTGATTATCAAGGGCCTGCAAGAAAAGCCCTAATGCTGAAATCTCCCAAAGCTTCTTCACTTGGCTGGATTGAACTCTTCTTCAACTATTGGTGTGCCCCTGCTGGAAAACCCTAACTGGTACGACCCTGTTGATCTTCCTGAATAGATGAAGGATGTAGAATAGTGTGGGTGGATTATTTCATCCTTGAGACCAAGCTTGGAACAAGGTGAGTGGAATCTTTCACCACTGAGTTGTTCTCTAGGGATTGTAACATTAAAACCCTCAAAATTGTATGCTTAAGAGCATCAACAAGCAAATACCAAATATCTAAGATGATTTGAGAGGTGTGCCCTAGCCTTCTCTTTATACTTTTTTCTGTTTCCTTGTTGAGTTAACTTAACCCCTAGGGTTAACTCCTAACTCAACCTCCATCACTTCTATTCCTTCATTGAGTTATCTTTTTAACTCTTTTTACCTTTTCACTAAGTCAACTTAAGAATATAACATTAGTTTGGTTGACTTTTTCCCTGTGTGTGAGACTATGGCCTAGTGGGGATGCCTAGACCACTAAGTCTTCCCAAACCTCTTCATCAAGAGGTGGGGGACATTATAGTCTCCCCTACTAGAAATTGCTTATCCTCAAGCAATTTCAAACTTGTCTCACACACCACTTGTTAATTCTCCCACGTGGCATCCTCAATGGGTAGATCCTTCCATCTGATCAGGTAGTCTTTGATGCTTCTCTTCCTAAGCCTCTTCTCCCGAACCTCCAGTATCTCTTCCAGAATCAAAACAAGTTTCCCCTCTTCGTCCAAGGGAGGAAACACCTCAATGGGTATGATGTGTTGGCCGATGGCCCTCTTCAGGCATGACATGTGGAATACATTGTGTATCATGTTGCCCTGTGGAATCTCCAGCTCATAAGATACGGCCCCTATCTTCCTTCTGATCCTGTAGGGTCCAAAGAAATGTGGTTGTAGCTTCTCTTCTCTGCTTCTTGTTATAGAATCTTTCCTGTATGGTTGGAGCCTTAGATAGACTAAGTCACCAACCTCAAAGGTACGCTCAACTCTGTGCTTATCTTCTTGAACCTTCTGTTGGTTCTGTGCTCTCTGTAGATGATCCTTCAGCTCTCTAAGGATGTCTTGAATCTGTTGTACCCAATCCTATACCATCGGTTCCCTACTGTCACCAAAAGAAATCTCCACAAAAGAAAGTGGATCATAGTTGTATAATGCCCTGAATGGTGTCATGCCTATGGACATGTGATGGGTGGTGCTATAGTAGTATTCTCCTAAGTGCAACCATATGACCCATGATTTCTGTTGCCCTACCACATAATTCTTGAGATAGCCTTCCACTCATTTGTTTACTATCTCAATATGTCCATCTGTCTGAGGGTGATAACTGGTACTACGGGTCAAGACTGTACCAACTAGTCTGAACAACTCCTGCCAAAATGTACTCATGAACCTACTATCCCTATCACTGACAATGGTTTTGGGTAGGTCATGCAGTCTGAAGATCTCCTTGAAAAACAGTTCGGCCACCTGTGTTGTGTTGAAGTCTGAGGCTATGGAGAAGAAGTATGCAAACTTCGTCAACCTGTCCAGCACTACGAAAATGCAGTATTTCCCCTACGTCCTTGGCAACCTTGTGATGAAATCCATGGATATGATTTCCCACCTGTGCTCCTGAATGGGTAAGGGTTGCAGTAGTCATGTCAGGTGAGTGTGCTCATCCTTGCTCTCCTAGCACGTAGTACACTCCTTGACATGCCTCATTACATCCTCCTTGAGGCCCTTCCATGAGAACCTCTCTCTCACCTAACTGTATGTCTCACCAATTCCTTGGTGCCCTGCCATTGGTGAGTCATGACATGCCCACAACACTTTGGTCTTGAAGGCCGATCCAGGAACCAAAAAGATTCAGCCCTTGTAATAGATGAGGTCGTCAATGATACTGAAGTTATCATCATGTACTTGCTCGTCCATTAGCTGACAAGAGAATTGATCCTTTGCATACTCCATCACCAAGTGGTCCTTCCAGTCAACATATACATTTGTCATGGCATAAATGGATGGCCTCCTGGACAATGCATTAGCCACCACATTGTTCTTCCCTTTGAAAAATTCAATGTCAAAGTCATAGGCCCCTATTTTTCTTACCCATTTCTGTTGCCTTTCATTTAAGTCCTTCTGCTCCAAGAGGTACTTAAGACTGTTATGATCTGATTTGACCACAAACCGTGCACCTACCATTATTTCCTGAATTTGGCTAGTGCATGCATGATAGCCAACATTTCTTTGTCATAAATGTTGTAGAGTAGCTCAGGTCCCTTGAGTTTTCGGCTCTCATAGGCAAGAGGGTGCATGTTCTGCATCAGTACGGCCCCTATACCTTCTCCTAAGACATCACACTCCAAGGTAAAAGGTTGGTCAAAATATGGTAGAGCTAAGACTGGGCACGTGCTCATCACCTTCTTCATCTTATCAAACGTAAATTGAGCCTCTTCACTCCATTTGAAGGCTCCCTTCTTAGTCAAATTGGTCAAGGGTGCACACAACTGAGAGAACGCTTTAACAAATTTCCTGTAATAAGTGCACATGCCTAGAAATCCCCTTAATTATGTGAATGTCTTAGGAGTAGGCCACTCCATAATGGCTTTAATTTTCTTCTGATGTACCTGTACCCCCTTTGCTCTGATGATGTGTCCCAAGTAAACAACCTCTGTCATTCAAAACTCACATTTGGACTTCTTAGTGTAAAATGATTGTTCCTCCATGATAGACATAATTTGGTCCACATGCCGAAGGTGTTCCTCCCATGTCTTGCTATAAATGAGAAATTCATCAAAAAATACTAGTAGATGCTTCCTCAGCTGTTTTTTAAACACATGGTTCATACAAGATTGGAACGTGGCCGGGGCATTGGTTAACCCGAAGGGCATCACCAAGAACTCATAATGACCATAATGACATCTGAAAGCAGTCTTTGGGATGTCCTCCTCACTCATTTTGATTTGATGGTAGCCAGAATGTAGGTCAATATTTGTGAAATAGACAACCCCATGTAGTTCGTCCAACAACTCATCAATCCTTGGTATAGGATACTTGTTTTTTATTGTCTTCTTATTCAATGCCCGGAAGTCAATGCACATGCGCATAGTTCCATATTTTTTCTTGACCAATACTATTGAAGAAGCAAAAGGGCTAGAGCTAGGTCTGATGTGCCCCATGTCCAAGAGCTCTTTGATAGCTTTCTCTATCTTGTCTTTATATTTCTTCGGATGCCTGTATGGTGTGGTGATGATCGGTTTGGCTCCTGCCTCCAACTCAATGATGTGCTGCAGATAAGTGTCCATCTTATGTACCCATGCCTGCGCTATCATCTTGGTTGTACCATCAAAGTATGGGATTTCCATCTTCCTTGTTGTTTGTTCAAACTCATAACTGCTCCTATGGTCTGGCCTGGGCTTGTTTCTAAACTTGAGTTGGCAGTATTGATCCAGGGACATCTGACTTTGAATTATCATATCCAAGCCATGGTACTCCCTAGTACACTGTGCCATCTGCTCAACAAAATCATCCACCTACTCCTATTGTACCTGTTCATCTGTGAATGTGGGAAAGTATGGTCTAGGGTTAGCCCTGCTACCCATCTGTCCATGTGACGTACCCCCTCTATGGATTCCCTCGAACCTGGGAGCCTTTTCTGGATTATACCTGTTTTCACCATGGGATCCACCAACCTCTCTGTTTCCATACATCTCAGGGTCTTTCCCCTGATGAGTCATCTGCATCAATAGTTGGGTTATCATAGTCTGGTTCTCATCAATCTTCCTCAGATTCCCATCTACCTTCTTCAAGGTATCAGTGATTTCGGCTTGTTCCTTCTGGTTTGTCTCATGGCTTTCCTATAAGTGATGGACCAGGTTACTTTCTGTAAGGTTTAGGGTTTTATGGAATTTATATGCCAAGTAAGCCAAGCCTCATGGCTCATGGCCATCTCCTGAACCCTCCATTTCAACTTCTGTTTCACTGGTTTTCTTCTTCCTTCTGCCCATAAATATACCACTGTACCTTTGCATGCGCTAATCCTCACAGGTTTGGAGGATCAGAGCTCTGATACCACTGTAATGTTCCCAAGCCAATTTTTTGCTTGGAAACACTAACTAACCATTGATTTAATTGTTAATTGTTGTGTATGAAGGTTGTCCATGAAAATTTCGGCCTTAGGGTTTATTCAGTTATTCAACCATAGTTTATAAAAGAATCAATGCAACATATGAAGATCTTCAACAATACACAAGATAGGAACCACAAACAAGATCTGAACTTTATTATAAGAAAGCACGCACCTGATACAAATAGAGAAGCAGATCTAGAATAGCTTCAGATGGATTCAAGACAATAATAAGAGTTGCATACAAATTTCTCTCGGAGATACAAATCAAGCCTCCCAAAGGTTGCAATATAACATGAATGCTCCACTACAAAACTAGGGTTTTAGCCTAACCCTCAAGCTGCTGGTACGGCCTACTGAAGACGATGGAAGCCAAGAGTTTGACCCTCTTGAATATGAAGACCCCCAAACGCTACTAGACTCCTCTCGATGATAGGTCAGGGCACTGGTAGCCTCCTTCTGAAGTATGGAGTCCAAACACCTTCCTCCTCAAACTGCAGAAACCCTAAACCGGTACAACCCTCCTGAAACCCTGAATATGGCCAATAATTCGGCCTAGATGAATAAGGGCTCTGAATCCCCTAAAACCCTCTAGGATGATAGATCGGGTAGCCACAAACCCCCGAGAGAAGTTTCAAGGTCAAATCTGGCCTATGGCCTCCTAGATCTGAAAAACACTGAATCACCAAATCATCCCCTATCTCCTAAAAACCGTCCCAACCTACAAAATATGATAGGGATGTGATAAATCCTCAAGAAAGCCTCCAAACTGATGAGCAAGGGCCTGTAAGAAAAACCCTAATGCTGAAATCTCCCAAAGCTTCTTCACTTGGCTGGATCGAACTCTTCTTCAACTATTGGTGCGCCCTTGCTGGAAAACCCTAACTGGTACAACCCTGCTAATCTTCCTGAATAGATGAAGGATGTAGAATGGTGTGGGTGGAGTATTTCATCCCTGAGACCAAGCTTGGAACAAGGTGAGTGGAATCTTTCACCACTGAGTTGTTCTCTAAGGTTTGTAACATCAAAACCCTCAAAACTGTATGCTCAAGAGCATCAACAAGCAAATACCAAATATCCAAAATGATTTGAGAGGTGCACCCTAGCCTTCTCTTTATACTTTTTTATGTTTCCTTTTTGAGTTAAGTTAACCCCTAGGGTTAACTCCTAACTCAACCTCCAACGCTTCTATTCTTTCATTGAGTTATCTTTTTAACCCTTTTTACCTTTTCACTAAGTCAACTTAAGAATATAACATCAGTTTGGTTGACTTTTCCCCTCTGTATGAGACTATGGCCTAGTGGGCATGCCTAGACCACTAAGTCTTCCCAAACCTCTTCATCAATAGGTGGGGGACATTACACCAATTTTTATCCTCATCTGAGCTCTAGGACGCTATATACAACCCACTAATGTTTCGGGTCAATTAATATTTTGGTCCTAAATGTTACAGGTTACTTCTACGCCGCCCTATACATTTTATGTGCACATATTTCTATTTTGACTCCATGGTTGTCTTCTATGACTCAATAAATTTCCGTAGAATTCTCATGTACCCCAATATGATTTTAGAGTGGGAATTTATGGCCCTTGGAAGTTAACTGGGTCTTAAAATTTACCCTCCACTATTTGGCCTATAACTCCCTAAAACCGACTTTGTTTGATAAATGGCTTACACTGTTAGAAATATCTCTCTGAGCTCTTTCATTTTTACTGCAGAAACTATATTTCCGATAAGGACATACAATTTTGTACAATTTGGACTACTCAAAAGTGTCACTTAGGCCTTTGAAAAAGGCATGAAAGAAGAACACATGAAAAACATTGTAATTTCCCAATAATTTTCATTGTTTTCTGCAATTTCTAGCAGAATTATGCTGACTGGGTTGCTCACTAGGCATCTCGAGTACAAATAGCATCTTAGGGTGGTGCCCTGTCAGCCTCTAGCCACCTTGGCCCTGCCTCGTCAACCTCTTACACCTCCATCTTCTTTTTTCCCGTAAAAGTGCGCACATTACTTTATTTTCGATCCCATAGGTCATTGGATGCCATGTGGCACCTTTGTATTGGGTTGCAGGAATGGGTGGAACCCATCCCGAACCTATTCTTCATGTGCGCATGAAGTTGCACGTTTTTTTGATCCAACGGTTAAGGTGTAGAGAATGTTAGCGGTAATAGATAGCCCATATCGTATTGCGGGCCCCCCAACCTTTCAACCGTTAACTGAGGGGGGGAGGGGCCACAAAAAATAACCATGGTTAATACCTAGATGAAATTTCGTGCATTGCACCTCCCCACTCCCTGGCCTATGGTTGTCCTAGGATCAGATTTCGGTGGGTAGGAAAACACCGCCATTGTGGGCGCCAACTCACACGCCACCTCTGCTACACTTGCCAATGTGTAAATTCCTACCAATGTGGTAGTATACGTCACCAATCTGCCATTTCATCTAACACATGTCTCCCATGTCATGTTGACATCATCGTATGGAAAAATTGCCAAAATTTTCCAATTTTGCCTTTTTTTCCGAAATTTCCAAAATTACCTAATTTTGAAAATATTTCAATGGCCGCCATTAAAACTCTGTATTAGATTCATATAACCGAATTCATTCATATGAATACCTATTCATCATTTGCATATGAAATTTAGTATCCTTCTCAGTGAATCCTCCATAATTTATTAGCAGAATTTGGGGCTTCTGCCCAATCTCGCTTAATTATCTCTTCATCCGCCATTAGAGCTCTATAATTAAGCTCAATACAACCATTGATTCCCTTTTTTACACAAATTCGACCCTTTTACCTATAATTTGACTCATCCACGTTGAAATTTCCAAGAATTACACTACATAAATTGGGGATTTGGCCCTAATTTCGTCAAAATTCACCATGGCCACTCTGCAATTCTAAAATTTAGCCAATATCACCCCAATAAATGCCAATTCAACCTCTGCAGCAACCAATTTCTTGCATGCATAGTTGGTCGACATTCCTGGACATGAATTTTCTTCAATTTTCCCATGAAATTCCTCCAAATTTCACTGCAATAATTTTATCAAACAAATTGTAGACATGCTCCTTCCAACATTCCATCAAACATTTTTCCTGCATAATCTGTAAATTTTACTTATGCGCTTTGTTAATTGGGACATGTAGGATCAATGTTGAAAACTGTAGCTCTATTAACACTTTGTAACATTCCCAACTCCTTGATGGGTAATGCCACATTAAACTTCTCACCTTTGATACCATTTCAATTTACTAATATTCTCTACATATGAACACGGTTATGCAGAATAATAACAACGTACAATTATTTGTGCATACATATACAATTTCAACCACATAAATAAATACATTACACATAGTAAGCAACATGTAGAAATAATTACAACAAAATGAAATAAACAAAATTATAGACATTACAAAACATAATAATACTCGTTAAAGGAACACATATCTGTTGTTGTAAAAACACCAACTGCATGCATACCTTCCACATTCATCCCAGCCATAGACCACACTGCTCATAAATCTCAGGGGTGGGTAACCCCCGAGATGAAACTAAAAATCCACCAGGGAAAAGGTATCCTAAGCTAGGCTAAGTTCTGTCTACAACCCAAAATACCCAGACTAAGGTGCCAACTATGGCAGATAACCTACAATCTCTCATTCCTCAGATGCCTGTCCCACCCCAGGAAGTGTGCCCCTTATTTACTCAATAGTCCCTCGGCTTCCCCACTTCCCTTCTCGGGCTTCAACAACAGGCCGAACAGGAAGTCTCAGAGCCCTATACCTACAACTTGGCACCTTGGAAATCAATTCCCAACATTTATCTCACCTGGATAGAATGCTCACGTGCCTGGCAACCTGCTTCTTCAATAACTCATGGGCCTAACAACCCACTTCTTCAACAACACATAGGCCTGAAAACATGTTTCTTCAGTCCAGTTTTACCCAGAAGATGCTCCAAGACTTCCCCAATACTGATACCACTGCAAAGTATGGCTTCCCAATACAGATGGTGGAATAATGATGCATGAATGATGGCTATTACACTACATCCACAAATTATATATGCATGGGTCTTATGTGGCACTTGTCACATAAGGGCTAACTTTTTCCCCTACATGTAATTCATTCCTTTTCTTTAGGAAATTAGGATAACATAATGTATATGTATCCATAAATTAAAATTTTAGTAAATATTATTAAAATATTCCCTTGGCTTAAGCCCTCTAGGTTTAACCCCTCTTCCTAGACTGTTATCCTCCTTTCCCTTTCTAGTGGATTTTATCCCCCCATACTATTTTTTCTGGTCGATCTACAATAATGGTATGATTTTATTAAATCCGAGTGATAACATATTACACTGATAGGCACGTTGGCCTTTTAGAATCTAGGCTCTTCAACCTAATAATCACATAGGAACTTAGGCCCATAATATCTTGGCTCACCAACCTATAAAAAAATATGTATAGTTATAACTGGGGATCAACTCGGGGTATTACAAGACTCGGGAGGATTATAAATCCAACAAGAAAAGAGGTATTGATGAGAACCTAGCCTTGTTAGTAAGATAAGGAAGGGAAAAGCAAAGGTTCACAACAAGAAGGGTAGCAATGATAGAGGAACATCTCAGTCAAGAAAGAAGATGGACCTGAGTAATATCAAGTGATTTTCATGCCACAAGAATGGTCGTTATGCATCTCAGTGTCCAGAGAAGAAAAAAGGAAGAGGAAAATCATACCAGATAGCAACATCTGCAAAAACTTAGTTGGATGAGTTTGCTGCAAAGTTCCAGAGGGATTTGTCACTAGTTTCTTGCCTTTCTACCGTCACAATCACAAGGAGTGCATGGTACTTGGACAATGGTACATCTCCTCATATCACATAAGCATGGGAGCTATTCAATAGTCTAATAGAGAAGGACTCAGGGATCCATGTGGATGTTGGTGATGATGCCAAGTATGCAGTAAAGGGAGAGTGAACAATCTTGTTCTAACTCGAGTCAGAAGATTCATTTGATGCCCAAGATGTGCTTTATGTACCAAGATATAGGAAATTTTTTCTCTAAGTCTCATTTATGGAGGATAGGGGTTTTGTTGTTATATTCTAGAGAGGTAAATTAGTCATACATCTAGAGGGAGCTATTCCTGACACAACAATAGTCATTGGGGTCAGAGAGGGAAATTTATACAGTTTGGTGGGAAAGCATGTCCATGCCTTGGTACATGACAGTGACAACCTGTATTATCTATGGCACGTGGTATTGGGACACCCACACTACAAGGAATTTCCTATTCTAAGTGATATTGTCACTGGTCTTCCAAATTTCAGTGTTGAGCAGTAGGGCATGTGTATAGGGTGTGCATTTGGAAAGAATGCAAAGTTTCCTTTTCCAAGCAGGAAGAGTAATTCCAAGGGGATTTTGGATCTTATTCACTCATATGTATGTGGAACTATGTCAGTAGCATCAATGCAAGGAGCATCATGTTATGTGACATTCATTGATGACTTTTCCAGGAAAAACTAGATCTTCTTTATGAAGACCAAGGATGAGGTCCTTAGTTGGTTTCATGAGTTCAAGGCTCGGGTGGAGAACTAGACATGGAGGAAGATCAAGGTATTGAGGTCAGATAGTGGGGGAGAGTACAAATCCAATGACTTCAAGTAATTTTGCAAGAAGGAAAGAATCAAGAAGGATTTGAAAGTCTCATGCAACCCTCAGTACATTGGGGTTGTGAAAAAAAGAACCGATCCATCATCCGTTCTGCCAAGGCCATGATACGTGATCAAGATTTTCCAATGTTTCTTTGGGAAGAGGTGTGTAACATGACAATATATGTAAAGAACAGGAGTCCTCACAGGATATTCAGGGATGAGACTCTCGAGGAAATTCACAAGAGTGACGCCAGAGAGAGGACCTTTTAGGATCTTTGGTTGTCTAGTGTACATCCATGTGCCTATGAAGAAGAGGATGAAGTTGGAGCCTTTAGGATAGAAGGGAATATTTGAGGGGTACACTGACACCTCAAGGGATTACAGGATCTTCATGATGGTGTAGAGGAAGATAGTTGTGAGAAGATATTTTAAGTTTCAGGAGAACTTGGCATCTAGGAATTCTCAGAAGTTATCACCAGTGGAAGAGGATGTGGAACAGGAGGCTCAACAACTTTTAGTTCAGGAAGTCAGACTTTAGGTGGGGAGGAGGAGTTATACCCTTCCAGTTATGTCAGGAGACCCAAGTGGTTCATGAATACATTAAGGGATGCTCATGAGCAACTTGAGGCCCTTAGGAACACAATGAGGGAGAGCATGCCTCAGAGGAAGTTTCTAAAGTTCATGGCACTAATGAGTAGCATCATAATGTCCAAGTCTTCTAGTGTCTACAAAGAACAAGACCAGTGGGTTTAGTGGGATGCCATGATGTGAGATGATGTGTGGGACTTTGTGTCAGGATAAGAGGGACAACCAATCCTAGGTGGCATAATTACTTTCCTCACTAAGAGGGAGTGTTGATGTTTGTAGCATTAGAAAGGTACTTCCACACAGGCCTAAGTGTCTACACATTTGGTGATCGTCTAAATCCTTCTACCTTAGTAATTTACTTTAATTAAATTAATATTAAAGTAATGTGATTTTATTAACTAGTTGATTTTAATTTAATGAAATGCTAAAGTTATTTTCATTAGTGAATTAAACAAATCTTATCCATTGATCTCACGTGAGGTGAGATATAATTTCAACCGTTAATATGTTTGGAGATTAGGGTTAGGTTGTAAATCGATATTATAAAAGCAAGGCTAGGTGAAGGGGAGAGACACAAGAGAGAGAACATAGGAGAAAAAAAGGACTTTTTCTCATGTGCTTGAGTCATCCACTTGGGAGAAAATAAGGACTTTTGCTCAAGTGCTTGAGTCACGAAGGAATATGATTCAAGAGGATTTTGGATAGGTGAAGAAGTAATTTCATCTAGAGATCAAGTCCAAAGGAGGAAAGAGGGAAACATGACAACAAGAGACATATTTGGGTAGCAGGACAAGCTCAAGACAAATTTGGGAAGCATGCAGGAGGGATAGTCACAGGTACAGATTGTACAGGATCGTGGACAACATTGTACGCGCGAGCCAATTAGCTCAGGTATGTACATACGTGCGAGACAATTATCTCAAGCACGTACATACATGCGAGACAAACATATCATGTGCATACATACATGCAAGAAAAGTGCTTAGGGTGTGTACATAAACATTGAGTAGGAGGTGAGGGACACATACAAATTTGTACAAGTCGAATGTACAGGGTTGTATAGGGGCAGTCTGCAACATTGGATTTTTCTATCTTTGTTTGTACTTGTATTTTTCTTTAGTGGGCCATTTTCCCAGTTTTGGAGCCCCTTGTAAGTTGGAAGTTATTTGAATGAAAAGGTTCTTTGAAGGGGGGATTTTTTTGTGTGTTGTGTGAAGTTTGATTTCCATATTTTTTCTTTCATTGTTTTATTCCCAACAAGTATATTTTATTCTATGTATTGTAATTTGGTTGTAAGCAAGGAAATACATAAGGTAGTAAAGTATCTTGGTGCTAGGAACAAAGATTTTAATAGCTCAGGAGGGTGAAGAAGTGTGATTGAAACTAGCAAAATGAACAACATAGAATCAATCATCACCTTCGAGGCTTGAAACCATATTTCTCCCACTTTTTCCTTTAGTCATTGATTATTGGTGATTGAATGGTGAAGAGTTATGGAAGAGTATTACAAATGTTTGATGTCCTTGCATGATATGATTGTAGGTGTATGTATATTTGCTATTTATACCCACTCTCAAAGAGCATATAGGTGACTAATGACTACAATTAGGGAAGACGTTCTCTATTATTAACATCTAAGGCCCTTATGAGGACAAAAGGGTATTTTGTCTCCTTTTCAATTTGGGGATTGTCGAAGAGTAAAATATTATTACTAGGGTGAATCTCAATCTTACCACTAAATTAGCAAAGGTTTGGGGGACCAATGCTAGAGAAAACCTAGTGGAAAAATATTTCATTCGCAAGTTTGAAGAGGTAGGCCTATGTGACGTAGCACCACTTAAACTACTACGTACATGAGGGAATTATAGAGTAGGGGTTGGCGGTGTCTTTAGGAGACTAGTTATGCTTTTTGGGGTGGAAAGGGATTTGATGGAAGTTGATAGGATAAGAACATGGGTCAAAGTGGATGGCTCATCTAATCATCCTCTTTTCTTTTTGAAAACTGAAAGAGATGAGAACAAGTCTCTTGGAATTTCAAATTCAATCCAAAATCGTTGGAAGATGAGGAGTGCACCATGTTGGTTAGAAAAAAATGGAAGAAGTTTGATCCTCCTAATGAAAACTATGCTATGTTTCAATCTGAAATATTATTGTTATGATTGTATTTGTAGAGTAAGTTATTAATCCATCACTCATATCCCACAAGTATTAGTAGTAACTGGCCCATTTTTCATGGTTGTGAATAATCCACTTAGCACTCATTGCATTAATCATATAGCATGTATCATCTCC
>ML793073.1:72230-86580 GCA_009831015.1 Picea engelmannii
CCTTCTGACCCAAAATTAAAAATTGTTTATGTCCTCCCCACCCACCAGCTCACTCCAAACTAGTTATTACTTAGGCATGGATATTTAATCCCAAAGAGGGTAGGCTTAAAACTGCAATTTCACTTTTGCAAAGATTGGGTGTTGGTGGTCGGCATTATCAAAGTTAGTGGCCACTCAGCCTCATTTGCTCACAACATCAAAGAAAAAAATTATGGAGTCCTCAATCATTAAAACAAGTCGAAGATTTGGAGATCAAGAAGAGATCAAAGATGTTTGCAGCTACTTTGTGTGTAATATGGGGGGTAGTGAAAGTAAAATTATAATCAAAGATTGCAGTGTTTCAGCGGTTTAGGTTTCTTGGAAAAACAAAATCCAAGGCTTATGGTTTCGGACTCACAGTTCATGTGGTTTTTGGAGGAAAAATTGAAGCGTAATGTAGATTTTGTGGCTAAATTTATGGGTCTTCTAATGCCTGATTTTGTTAAGTATCCAAACTGGCTTACATTCAACTTGGAGAGGAGGATAATTCCTCGATCTAACGTAATGGAGGAATTGACGTCCATGCAAATGCAAGAGTTGAAAAGAGAAACAACTTTTACATAGATTGTTTAATCCTCAATTCTATAGGATATTTACCATGGTGGGAATGCTGGAAAGTTGATCATCGACAAGGAAACATGCAAAGTCTCAGTAAAAGAGTTGCACTAAAGTTCCAAGATTTCTTCAACACCTTCAATATGACTTTTTTTGTGCACTAATTTTCTTTTCAAGTTCTTTTATTTATCCAAAGAGATCACAAAGGCCTGTGACATATCTATGACTAGCATAAACCAATATAGATCCATCTTAACCCCAGATCTATTAAGAAAGCCATAGAAAAGAATGTTACTGAAAATTCCTACTACAATCATGCAAAACAAAATTTAAATTTTATTATTGCTACATCGATGCATTGTAGGAAGCCTAAAATGTTTATGTGGTGTCATCAATCCCTACATCTCTTCATCTAATAAATATTGTAGCCTTAAACGACACAATGGGCTTACACAACTTGACCCCTCATGAAACTGTTGTTGTGCAGCAGAAGCATAAATTAACTAGATTTAAATGGCACAAAATACAACACAGAGACAACAACAATCACACAAATTGAACACAACAATTTTATGTGCTAAAACCCTATATAGGGAAACATCCATGGGACAATGATATGTGGTTTATTTATCATTCAAGGGAGATATTACATCAACTAGACCAGGCTTACACACACTCAACCTCTCTCAAGACTATTTGCCTCTATGGGCATACATTGATTTATAACAGCTCTCAAACAGTTTATAAAATTGATTACATTATGTGGATCCAAAAATTGGATGATTTGTTTCAACAACTAACTAATAAAAGGAGCCACTAAATCTGCTACAATCCACAAAATCATGGGAAATTGGTTGGCATATCTCAACAATCTACACCTTGACAACAATTTACCTAAATATCATTGTCCAATTTTGTTCATCACCTATGTTGCAAGCCAAGAAAAGCCAAGTACCACTGCAATTTCTCTAATAACACTGGTTTCGTGAACACATCTGTATGATTTGCTAGAATATGGATTTTCTCAGGGATCACTCCACCTCCAACATGTCTTTCAAAATGATGCTTTGAAACATGTTAAGGTAGATCTCCTTCTATCCAAAATACCTGCAGAATCTAAATTACAATTATCACAGATTAACTCACTGTAACCATTATAGGTGACACTTGTGCCTCTAAAACTCTGAAGCACCCATTTTATTGCAACACCTAAATTTGCCAAGTGTCTAATAACATCAACTGAATGTGAAATATCTGGTCTTAACCATTTCATCGCATCCAACAAACCTCCTAGTGTAATGGCACACGATATACGAGACATAACCTTTTCTTCTATATAAACAAGACCTAAACTTGAAGAAAATTTATCGTACAAAGCAACATGGATATTAACATGTTTCACAATGTTCATACTGAACTTCATCAGTATCAATTTCTGTTGTGCTAACCACAACTTACCATGTATTCTGTCTGTGTACTTTTGTGCTCAAAATTTGTTTTGTTGCTCCTTGATCCTTCATCTAAAATGTCATGTTAAACTTAGCCTTTATCTCACTGATCCCAACCATGCTTCGGCTTGCAACGAGCATATCATTAGAAAATAGCATTAGGATAGTGAATGTACTATTAACAATATAGTCATACTTACCCCTTGAAAATTTTTAGCTCACCATGAAGGATTCAAACCTCTTGTACAATTGCCTAAGTACCATTAGGCCATACAATGAATCCTCTAGCATGCAAACAAATCTTCCATTGTGATCTTAAATTAACCCTTTCGGTTGTTCCATACATACTATATCTCTATTAATGACGATTTTGTGGGTAGTAGGATCCCACACTTTACATCCCTTTTCTTCATTGTCATAACTAGCAGAGATATAAAAGTAGGAATTTAGAAACAAAGATTCTAAGTTTGGAAGTGATTTACAACTTACCATTACCTGCAATTATTTCTTGCTCATATGACCTTGTTGCTTTTGCCATAAACAAGAAGATACAGCTGTCACCTCAGATGCAACTTCAGTACTGCCTTTGAGCATATAAAGGTTATCAACCTTTGTTGCCTTCATCACTACTAAACTGCCTTTCGACACTTTGAGTGCTCCACCTTGACCTGTATACTTATATACACCAGAATCCAAAGCCCCTAATGAAATCAAATTTAATTTAAGATCAGGTACATATCTAACATTCATTAATTCTCTAACAATACCATCGACCGTCCTCATTCTAATACTGCCAACCCCAACAGTTTTACAAGGAATACCATTTCCCATAAACACTACACCCTCATCAATAGATTGGTAGGAAATGAACCAATTTCTATGTGAGTACATGTGGTGGAGGCACCAAAATCTAACAACCATTCTTTCTGATATTGTAAACTACTAGAAACGGATAAAACTTCATCAATCATACCTAAATTGCCAAATTTGCTTCCTTTGTAGAGTTCTCTTGGGATTCTTTTCTTTTCCATCAGTTTTTCTTGAGATGACCGGTTTTTCCACAGTACCAACATTTTGCTCTACCCTTTCTACCCCTTGACTTAGATCGTGAAGAACTTCTCTGATTCTGCTCTTTTTCTTTGGGTCGACCTCTGACCAGCATCGCCTTTGAAGTTGAGGTTTCTTGACTAGATTTTCTCCTCATCTCCTCAGCCAACAAAGCTCCCACAACATAATCATAATCTAAAACATCTATTGAGCTAAAGCTAATAGAGGTGACTAGATTATCCCAAGGCTCAGACAATGAGCACAATAGTGTAATAGCCTTATCTTCATCTTCGAATTTAACTTCCATACTAGTCAATTGAACTATAATGGTATTAAAGGTATTTAAATGGTCAACAACTCTCATACCTTCTTTCATTCGCAAACGATATAATTCCTTCTTCAATAAAATTATGCTCATAAAGGTCTTTGTCATATACAAACTTTCCAACTTGCTCCATAAGCCTATTGTTGTATCCTATCCTACGATATTAAACAAAACTTCATCTGCCAAACATAGACAAATGGTATTGAGTGCTTTTGTGTCTAGTTCTTCTCACTCCTCATTCATCATGCTTGTCGGTTTCTTTGTCCTACCCGCTAGCGCTTTATGCAATCCTTGTTGCACCATCAGATCCCGCATCTTGAGCTTCCAGAGTTCAAAGTTGTTTTTGCCACTGAACTTTTCCACTTCAAACTTTGAACTCTAAACCTTCACCATTTACAAAAATCGCCCCAAATACCGCAACTTATAAAGTGAGCCTTTTATTAGGGAGGAACTATCTTTTATAGTTCAAAGTGGATCCTTATAATAAAGGTTCAATATTTAACCAAAAAAAGGTTTTAAATCATAAAAAAATTGAAAATATACAAATTCCTTTAAAAACCTTTTTACATCCTCCTTACATATAACATCCACCCATTTTCATTCATAAAGGACGATTCTTTATTCCTCCACTCCTTAAATGATTCCACTCATTTGTTTATGAGCGATTCATTATGTGCATAATAAAAAACAAAACATTCTCCTACGTCATGAAGATTCATACCGTGACTTAATTTAAGTGAGACACTCCTCCACTAGTATGCACAAGGTGTCTTAGACGCCCCTATCTCGTGTCTCCTGTCTCTGTTGACATGGCACATTCTAAGTAAAACAAAACGTCCTTTCAAGGAACTCGACTTCCAGTATTGGGATCGACTTTCCACACTCAGATTTGTTCAACTCCCGTGGTTCATCTGTTGCACCTGCTCTGATACCACTTGTTGTGCAACGAAAGCATAAATTAACTAGATTTAAATCACACAAAATACAACATAGAGACAACAACAATCATGTTAAACTTTTAATTAAATAAAGTACCAAGGCAAGTGTTTCTCTTCCCTAGGAGCCTAAGGGGGAGAAAGTGCCTAATGTGGGTCCTAGTCATTTAATTTGTGATATGCAAGTTAAAAGGTGACTTTATGACTAAAGTGAGGGTGAGTGAAGAGACACCAAATCTCATCCACTCATCTAATCTAATCTCAATCGTTAGATTAGAAAACCCCTCACCTTCCCTCATGAGGTCGATTAGGGTAAGAGAGCGCACCCATTCTTAGGTTGTTCAAGCATTTTGGAGAGAGAAAGAGAGAGAGCATTTTCGAGTAGCAAGAGAGCAGCCATTTCTGAGAGCTAGGGCATGCATCCCAAGGCAACAAAATAGCACAGAAATCAAGGCAACAAGGACAACATTGAAGGCAGGTCATACAACAAGAGGAGCAAGCACAGAAATCGAGGCAAAGTACAATCTAGAAAAAAGTCCGTACTGTATGGATTTCAAATTCCGTACAATAGGAAAAAAAGGGCACGAATTTCAAGATAGAAAGTACAGCCCGTACTGTACAGATTTTGTACAGTCTGTACGGTCTGTACGAATGTCCTTTTGGCACAGATTTCGAGCAGAAAGATCTGTGTTGTTTTCTAGGAGTTTTGGCATGTTTCCCAAGGTGGTCGTACAACATTTATTGCTCTATTTTTGGGCTGAGGCAGTTGGCACAAATTTTAAGGTGGTCGTACAACAGTTTGGAGGCACAGAAATCGAGGGGCAAACCTGTAATTTATTGCAGAAAATTATGGGAAAAATTTTGAGGAGTTGGCTCATTTTCCTATGTGAAGAATTGGCACGGTTGTCGAGATAAGTTCGTCATTTAAATTTCTAAAGATGAATATGCTGTAACAAAATTCTCTAAAGCTCCTAAATAATAAAAATCTCCCTCTCTCACTGGTTTTCCCCTTGTGGGTTTTTCCAAGGTCAAAGTTAGACCGAAAATTCTTGTGTCTAAATTTTCTAAGTTTTGCATATTGTTGATATTTTATTTTTGCACTTAAAACGATGTTCAGGATCCTCATGTTTCAGTTCTAAAGTTAATTTTCTATTGTGTATTTAATTGCTGATATAAAACTGGGTTTGGGCATTAAACATTGGCTGAAAAATCAGCGAGACTGAAACTGGGTTGGGGTCTGAAATTTTAACATGGTATTAGAGCTGAGTTGAAGAGAAGCAGAGATTTCAGCAGACAGAAAGTTGGGACAACAGTCACTTCACAGGGAAGATTTTTGAATTTGTTATTTTCAGCAGAAAGAGGGTCAATGGCTACTGGTTTGAGAGTTGAGGACAGACTTGATGGGGAAACAAATTGTGGTGCTTGGAAGGAGAGGATGATCTTGATTTTGCAAGAAAACGAGTTGTGGGATATTGTGGAGAATACCACTACTCATCCCATTGTGGTACCTACTGATGCTACTCTTCTTGCAGCCTATACTAAGAAGAGTATCAAGGCTAAGAGATTTATTCTTGATGCCATCAATGATCATTTGATTCCTCATTTGACGGGGAAGACACATGCCTATGAGATGTGGGAGTCTTTGACTAAATTATACCAGAGTACAAATGAGAACCGAAAGATGGTTTTGAGGGAAAAACTAAAGAGCATAAAAATGACCAAGGCTGAAAATGTGGTCACATACCTTACTAGATTGACATAGGTGAGGGATGAAATTGGAGCTGTGGGGGAAGCCATAGCTGACAATGATCTTGTGAGAACAACATTGAATGGAGTCTCCAAACAATGGGTTGTTTTTGTGGAGGGCATTGTTGCTAGGGAGAAGCTTCTCGGTTGGGAACGTCTTTGGGATGACTTTGTTCAGGAGGAGACTCAGAGAGGTTATGTACATGGCAGTTCATCTACAGGTCATGAGGAGGAGAATGTGGCTCTTGCTACCACTAGCAAGAAGAAGTTCAGAAAGGGTCCAAAGGGAGGACAAAATCCCAAGGTTGAAGGGAAGAAAGACATGAGCAAATTCAAGTTCTTTGCTTGCCATAAGTTTGGGCACTATGCAGGACAGTGTCCAAACAAGAAAAAGAAACAAACAACAGCTTCAACAGAGGTGGAAGAGTTTTCCACCAAGTTTGACAAGGAATTTTCCTTGATCGCATGTCTATCCTCGAGGACCACTCCTATAGATGCTTGGTATATTGACAGTGGTGCCTCTCGCCATATGACAACAGTTCGTGAGCACCTGACAGATCTTACACAGTGTGGAGATGCAGAGGTAGTGCTTGGAGATGACTGGGAGGTCAAGGTGGCTGGTTGTGGGATTGTATCATTTCGGAGGGAGTCTTTGCCTCCCATGACTTTGAAAGAGGTTCTATATGTTTCGGGCTTAAAGAAGAACTTAGTGTCAGTTTCTACTATTGAGGAGAAGGGCTATGAGATCTTGTTCCGTGATGGACAGGTGCTTCTTTTCCCCAGAGGGTCTAGCATCACTTCAGCCAAAGTGATTGGTACTAGACATGAGAGGCTGTACAAGTTCTTGTTCTAGCCAGTGAGAGCATTGATTCATTCTACTAGCAACAACAGTGACCTATGTGAGATATGGCACAGGAGGATGGCACATTTGCACCATGGGGCTTTGAGAGTTCTGAGGGAGATGGTGACGGGAATTCCAGATTTCAGTTCAGAGCACCATGAGTTGTGCAAGGGGTGTGCTTTGGGAAAGTACACCAACACTGCTTTTCCGAGCAGTGACAGTAGAGCAGCAGGGATACTTGATCTTATACATTCAGATGTATGTGTCCCGGTCTTTTCAGCATCGTTGACTAGTTCCCTATACTATGTTGTGTTCATTGATGACTTCTCTCGGAAGTCTTGGATTTTCTTCATGAAGACCAAAGGACAAGTCTTCGGTCGGTTCCAAGAGTTCAAATCTCTTTTGGAGAACCAGACAGGGAAGAAAATCAGAGTCTTGAGATCGGACAATGGAGGTGAGTATACCTCCAAGGAGTTCATGGACTTTTGTGCAGGAGAGGGCATCAGGAGGGAGTTGACTGTTCCTTACAACCCACAGCAGAATGGGATTGCAGAGAGGAAGAACAGGGCCATTCTTGGAGTTGCGAGAGCCATGCTACATGATCACGGGCTGCCACTATTTCTATGGGCTGAGACATG
This sequence comes from Picea engelmannii, assembly GCA_009831015.1. NCBI lineage: Eukaryota > Viridiplantae > Streptophyta > Pinopsida > Pinales > Pinaceae > Picea > Picea engelmannii. The sequence goes on from ML793073.1 coordinate 79,805, forward strand.
CTACACTGCAGTCTATCTGCAGAACAAGAGTCCTCACAGGGCCGTGGAGAGCATGACTCTTGAGGAGGCTTTCTCTGGGAAGAAGCCTGAGGTGGGGCACTTTCGGATTTTTGGGTGCATCAATTATTCATATGTCCCTTCTGAGAAGAGGACAAAGCTGGAGCCCATGGCAAAGAGAGGGATCTTTGTTGGGTATAGTGAGACTTCAAAGGATTTCCGTATTTACCTTCCTTCCTTGAGGAAGACTGTTTTGAGGAGGGATGTCAGATTTGAGGAGGACAGAGCCTTTAGGAAGTCTAGAGGAACAGAGAGAGGTGAGCAGTCTTCATCTCAGATTCAGGTGAGCCCACAACAGACTACAATGACACAGAGTTTGGGGCCACCAGCTTCGGTGATGACAGGTTCACAGGTGATAGGGCCACAGAGTTCAGGTTCACAGGCTACTGGTCCACAGGTTTCAGGATCAGGTACTTCAGAGTCTACTACAGGATCATTGTCTTCAACAGATGGGGTTGATCAGGGAGAGTCCCCTCCACAAGACACTACTTTAGAGAGGAGGAAGCCCAAGTGGCTTCATGACACTTTGAGGGAGGCACAGGGTTCAGTGGGGAATCCCAGACAGGCAATGAGGGAGAGTAAACCTCCCGAGAGGTTTTGCAGCTACATCGCGATGGTGAGCAGTATTCAGGAGTCTGAGCCTTCCACTTTTGAGGAGGCCACTAGTAGACAGGTATGGAGAGATGCCATGATGGAAGAGTACAATTCCATCATGAAGAACGATGCCTGGGAAGTTGTTCCTAGACCTGAGGGGAAGTTAGTGGTGACTTCCAGGTGGGAAGTTAGTGGTGACTTCTAGGTGGCTCTACAAGCTAAAGCATGTTGCGGATGGCAACATTGAGAAGTACAAAGCTCGCTTTGTGGCTCGGGGGTTTTCACAGGTTGAGGGAGTCAACTATGATGAGACCTTTGCAGTGGTTGCTAGATACACTTCGATCAGGGCAGTGATATCCATTGCAGCAGAGATGGGTTGGAAGATCCACCAGATGGATGTGAAGACCACATTTCTGAATGGTCTTATTGAGGAGGAGGTGTATATTGAGCAGCCATTGGGCTTTGAGGTGCATGGGTAAGAGTCTCATGTGTGTAGACTGAAGAAGGCATTGTATGGGCTGAAACAAGCTCCCAGAGCTTGGTATTCGAGGATAGATGCCTATTTGCAGCAGTTGGGTTTTGAGAAGAGTGAGGTGGATCCCAACCTATACTTCATTGTGGTTGGAGAGGATCTTCTCATTCTTCTTCTATATGTGATGATATTTTCATTACAGGGGTAGAGAGACTAGTCAGTAGTTGCAAGGAAAGCCTTGCTTCAGAGTTCGAGATGACTGATATCGGACTGATGCATTACTTTTTGGGATTGGAGGTTTGGCAGAAGCCTGGACACATCTTCCTAGGACAGGGGAAGTATGTGTGTGACATTCTGAGCAGATTTTAGATGGGGGATAGCAGGCCCATGACCACTCCCATGATTACCAACTGGAAGAAGCTTCATGCTTTTGAGTCACAGTTGGTGGATTCCACTTTGTATCGTCAGTTGATAGGGTCATTGATGTATTTGGTCAATACTAAGCCATATATTTGTTTTGTTGTTAACACTCTTAGTCAGTTCATGGTGGAGCTTAGGAGAGTGCACTGGGTGGCAGCAAAACATGTGCTTGGGTATCTTTGTGGTACGGTAGATTATGGTCTGGACTATCATAGAGGAGATGGAGTTCGTCTGGTTGGCTATACAGACTCGGATTGGGCAGGATGTGTCAGTGATAGGAAAAGTACTTCAGGGTGCTGCTTTGGATTGGGATCAACAGTTGTGTCTTGGTTCAGTCGAAAGCAGAAGTCAATGGCTTTGAGTTCGGCAGAGGCTAAGTATATGGCAGCTAGTCAGGCCAGTTGTGAGGCCCTTTGACTTCGCAAGATGCTGGTGGGATTGTTCGGTGTGTAGTTGAGGCCCACCGTGATTTACTGTGATAATCAGAGTTGCATTAAACTCTCTGAGAATCCAGTTTTTCATGACCGGTCTAAGCATATCGAGATTCGATATCACTTCATCTGTGATTATGTTCAGAGAGGAGTTGTGGAGCTACAGTACATATCTACAAAGGAGCAGGTTGCAGACATACTCACCAAGGCATTGAACAGGGGCAAGTTTGTATTTTTCGGGGACAAGCTTGGAGTGGTGAGTAACACTTTCCTCGGTATGAGGGAGTGTTAAATTTTTAATTAAATAAAGTACCAAGGAAAGTGTTTCTCTTCCCTAGGCACCTAGGGGGGAGAAAGTGCCTAATGTGAGTCCTAGTCATTTAATTTGTGAGATGCAAATTAAAAGGTGACTTTATGACTAAAGTGAGGGTGAGTGAAGAGACACCAAATTTCAGCCACCCATCTAATCTAATCTCAACCGTTAAATTAGAAAACCCCTCACCTTCCCTCATGAGGTCGGTTAGGGCAAGAGGGCACACCCGTTCTTGGGTTGTTCAAGCATTTTGGAGAGAGCAAGAGAGAGAGCATTTTTTAGCAGCAAGAGAGAAGCCATTTCTGAAAGCTAGGGCATGCATCCCAAGGTAGAAAACTAGCACACAAATCAAGGCAACAAGGACAGCATTGAAGGCATGACATACTGTACGGATTGAGCAGGCCGTATAGCAAGAGGAGCAAGCACAGAAATCGAGGAAAAGTACAGTCCAGCAGAAAAGGCCGTACTATATGGATTTCGAATTCTGTACAGCAGGAAAAAAAAGGGCATGAATTTCAAGACAAAAAGTACAATCCGTACAGTCCGTACAACTATCCTTTTGGCACAAATTTCGAGTAGAAAGATCTGTGTTGTATTCTGGGAGTTTTGGCACATTTCCCAAGGTGATCGTACAACATTTATTGCTCTATTTTTGGGCTGAGGCAGTTGGAACAAATTTCAAGGTGGTCGTACAACAGTTTGGAGGCACATAAATCGAGGAGCAAACCTGTAATTTATTGCAAAAAATTCTGGGAAGAATTTTGAGGAGTTGGCTCATTTTCCTGTGTGAAGAATTGGCATGGTTGTCGAGATAAGTTTGTCATTTAAATTTCTGAAGATGAATACGCTGTAACAAAATTCTCTGAAGCTCCTAAATAATAAAAACCTCCCTCTCTCACTGGTTTTCCCCTTGTGGGTTTTTCCAGGGTCAAAGTTAGACCGAAAATTCTTGTGTCTAAATTTTCTGAGTTTTGCATACTGCTGATATTTTATTTCTGCACTTAAAACAATGTTCAGAATCCTCATGTTTCAGTTCTGAAGTTAATTTTTTATTTTGTATTTAATTGTTGATATAAAACTGGGTTTGGGCATTAAACATTGGCTGAAAAATCAGCGAGACAGAAACTGGGTTGGGGTCTGAAATTTTAACAAATTACACAAATTGAACACAATGAATTTATGTGGTAAAACCCTATATAGGGAAACATCCACGGGACAATGATATTCGATTTATTTAGCATTTAAGGAAAATATTACATCAGCCAGACCAAGCTTACACACACTCAACCTCTTTCAAAATTATTTGTCTCTATGAACGTACATGGATTTATAACAGCTCTATTCCAGGTAAATAGTTAATTTACCTGGAGGAGACGAGAGAAGTCGATGAGTGAATCCTGTAACTCAAAGCTAGCAGCGACGAAGGCTACAATATTGGGTGCGAGGATCACCAAGTAGAGTTTACGTAGAGAAGGCCACAGTATTGGGTACGAGGGTCGCTCAGTAGGGTTTAACTAGAGCGTGTGGGGCTCTGTCCATGATATTGGGTGTGAGGATCAAACAACAGGGTTAAGCTACTATGTTAAATGTGTTTTATTATTGTAATGGTATTTTTATAAATAGTTTTAATAATCAATTTATATGAAGAAGCTATATTTCGACTTTACAACTTCCAACTACCCATTTTTATGATGGATACCCTTGTATGTATAAATAATTGGTTGGTTTTGAAACTACAAACGACTCATCTCATGACACATATCTTCTTTGTGTATGGCATATCATCTTTGTAAGAATGATCACATTGAGCTTTTGCATTGCTAACTTCATGTCATGTCGATTAGGGGTGGGATTTTCAAACATGAGTGTCTATAGATTCAATACTCAAAGGTGCTTGTGGGTTTTATTGATTCTATAAACGACTATGAGAGTTGTATTGTTTTTTCATATAGAGTCGATGTCTTGGTGTTATAGATGTTTGTTTCATCCTCTTCATCTCCAAGAGATCTTTGGGAGTCATATTTGAGTTGGTGGGGGCTAGATTGATGGTAACGTAGTGGTTTTTTTCACCAAATCCAAGGATTTGAACAAGACAAGGATCGACCTAATGGGGGTGATGATGATGGTGTGTAGTGGGTTGTTGTACAATGTAATTCCCACAGTTGGAAGGGATGTTGACGAGGGCTTCCTAGGCCATGTGGGCATCGAAGGAGGAATATTATGGCAACAAATGATGTAAGGAGAACTTGGGCAAACTTCACTAAGGAATTTAGGAACAAGCCCTTTTTGAGTCAATACAATCTCAATAGATCATTCAAGGCCTTCATTACCAAGGTGAAGAATGATATGATCCTACAAAGTGAATAATGGCTCAAGCATTATATGTAGATGATGGATTGAGGTAGTTAGACTAACCACACAAGGGCTAACAACTCTCCTAGTAGACTTAATTCTTGGTTTCTCCTTCTTACATGGTTGCACATGAGATCTCTGCACAATTGGAGTCTAAGACCACTGCAAGTGGTCGAGGATAATCCCAAGTGGTTTGACTTTGAGCTCGTACTCCAATCACAACAACAAGCTCTTAGCTCTTCCTTGCCTCACCCTGCATGTCCATTTGTCGATTCACAACAACAACCCATTCACCATTTTGACCACATGCTAGTTTCATATTATTTTGAACAATAAAATAATATGCGAAAATAACTTATATTTTACTATTACCAATTCTCATACACCTAGAGGCATAGTAAATGTTTGCTCCATATTCATAAAAGATTAAAGGAAAAAAGGGGAGCAATAAATAAACCTTTGTGAAAGCCTAATAAAATTAGCCCACTGCAAAGTATCAATGGTAGAATCAAAACATTTATAAAAAATCCAAGGTGCACAAAGATAGAGTTTTTTCATAATATCTTAAGAACACGTTGAGACCCTCAATGGACCCAAGTACAAGGCCTTATGCCCCCCCTACTGGCTTTGTTATGTGAACTCTATATGAACGTCTAGGTGCCTTGTTGATGATTAACTAATGGTGATTACTATGGTATTAATGTCTTCATTTGAATGACTTTAATGCATGATCTCTCTCATTATCTTGATTTCTATGAGTAATTCATTAAGGGTGTTGCTTTCTCTTTGGTCTCACTGCTTTTTTGAGTTCCTTTGATTAAAGATTGGCATGACTCCTTATTGATCTTGCTCTAGCTACTTAGTAGGTTGTGTGAAGTTTTAATTGGTTCAATTTTCTTTAGTTGATACATTGAGGTCGTGCATGTATCCTAGGGTAATTGATATTCATCGGGATGTTAGATGAGTCAAAGCTTGTTCACTTGTTTGATCTTGCCTATTTCTGAAGTTGCTTCTATTCATTGAATGGTTAATAATTGCTTTCCCTCTTGTCTTTGGTCATTCATTATTGGTAATTGAATGATGAGGAGTTATGGAAGAGTATTTTATATGTTGACGTCCTTTTTTAATATGGCTTTAGGTGCATTTATGTTTGCTATATATACTCACTCTCAAAGTGAATATAGGTAAATAATGACTACAATTAAGGAATGCCACCACTATTGTTAACATCTATGGCCTTTATGAGCACAAAAAAGCTTTCTATGTCTTTTTCAATTTGGGATTTCTCAAAGAGGAAAATATTATTATTGGAGTGAAACTCAATCTAATCACTATAGTGGAAAAGGTTTTTGGAACCAGTGCTAAAGAAAACCCAATGGTAGAATATTTCATTCACAAGTTTGAAGAGGTAGGCCTATATGATGTAGCACCACTTAAACTACTACATATAAGGAGGAATTATAGAGTAGGGGTTGATGGTGTCTCGAAGAGACTGGATATGCTTTTGGGGGCACAAAGGGATACAATGTAATTTGATAGGATAAGAACATGGGTGGCAGTGAGTGGCTCATATAATCATCTTCTTATCTCATTGCAAGTTGAAAGAGATGAGAATAAGCCTCCAAGACCTTTCAAATTCAATCCAAAATTGTTGAAAGATGAGGAGTTCACCATTTTGGTTAGACATAAATGGAAGAAGTTTGATTCTACCAATGGAAACATAGCTATGTTTAAATTTCTAAGATATCCTTTTTGGTATTATCTACGTAGATCAAGTCATTAATCTATCACCCACATCCCATGAGTATTATTCATAGTTGACCAATTTCTCATGGTTTTTAATAGTCCACTTACAACTCATTGCCATTGAGTGATGCTCATCTTGATGTTTGTAGCATCAGAGAGGTACTTCCACACAGGTCTAAGTGTCTAGACATGTGGAAGTCTCCCAAAGCCTTCTACCTTATTAACTTGCTTTACTTAAAGTGAAGTGATTTTATTAATTAGTTGAGTTTAATTTAATGAAATGCTAAAGTTATTAGTGTTAGTGAATTAAATGAACCTTTGCCATTGATCTCAAGTGAGGTGAGATCTAATATCAACTGTTAATCACTTTGGAGATTAGGGTTAGGTCATA
>ML793073.1:92413-117294 GCA_009831015.1 Picea engelmannii
ATCCCCACTTTGAAAAGGGAAAGTCTAGGAGGACAGGTTGTAATGGCATGGATGAAAGGCGTTCTTTCCCAACAAACTTTTGGCACTTGTCACAAGATCTTGAAAAAACATAAGAGTCACGAAATATTGAAGGCCAATAATATATTTTTCTAATAATCTTGAAAGCAGTGGTTTTAGCAGAAAAATGGCCTCCTACATGAATGACCAAATTTGAAGAACCATGAATTTCTTGTAACAATTTATGTGCATCCTCGTTGTCTACACACCGAAGAACACAACATCAACAGATCTTTGAAACAAGAAGTCTTCTATAATGATGTATCTTGCGGATTCAAGACAAATCCTTCTCCTTTGAAGAGTGTCTAAGTTGTCTGAACATCTTTGGTTTTGTAAATAGTAAATTAAATTCTTATACCAGGTATGTTCAAACACAGGGAGGATCTGGTTATCAATGTAAAATAAAGTTGATAGGGAGCTATCCTCTTCATCAATTTATTCATTATTCTCAGCATGTTGAGCTAAGTGAAGGGCTAAGTCACATCCCTTGATAGTGGTAGAAGTCACGATATTCAAATCATGCTCCTAGATCTTGGCAAGCCAATGTGCAAGCTTCCCTGAAAGATACGTCTGTGAGAGAAAAAACTTGACAGCAGGTAAAGGGACTTTTACCAACATATGCTTACCTAAGATGAAGTGGTGAAACTTCTCAACAACCTTAACAAGAGCGAAAACATGTTTCTCAATAAAAGAATATTTAAATTCATCAACAAACAATTTTTGACTCATGTAAGCCACTGGTTTTTCATTACCTTGGTCATCATTTTGCACGAGGACAACCAAAACTGCTTCCTCGGTCGCATTAGTATATATCGTGAGTTCCTTCTCAAAATCCAGCTTCGCCAAAATCAGTGCAGAGCTGATTGCTTTCTTGATTCCCGCAAAAGCATTTTTGGACATCATCTGTCCAAGAAAAAAAGCAATCTTGCTTAAGGAAATTATGAATTGGTTTGACCATCATAGAAAAATCGGGAACAAGCCTATGAACGAAGTTAATACCTCCCATAAAATCTTGGACCTCCTTCTTGGAAGTGGGCATAGGAAGATTAAGGATGGTAGCAATCCTCTCGGGATCAATGCTTATTACCGAATCAGAGACAATGTGTCCAAGGATCTTGCCCTCGGTAACACCGAAAATGGACTTAAAAGGATTTAGAGAGATGCCAAATTTCCTACATCGCATGAAAATGGACTTAGAAGGATTTAGAGAGATGCCAAATTTCCTACATCACATGAGAACTCTTTTCAGATGACCAAAATGATCTGATTAGATTTTAGAGTACACCGTTAAGTCGTCAAGGTAGATCTGAATGATCTTACCGATCAAATCGTCAAAATCTATTTGCATAGCTCTTTGAAAAGTGGCACCTGCATTAGATAATCCAAAAGGCATACGCTCATAAGAAAAGGTAGCCCAACGAGTAATAAAGGTGGTTTTATATTTATCTGCCCTTTTTACCTTGATTTGATTGTAACCTGAAAAACCATCAAGTAAGGACATCATTTGTGACCCTGCAACTTGTTGCAAAATAATTTCCATGTTAGGGAGGGGAAAGTGATCTTTTATACTAGCCCGATTCAATGTGGGAAAATCAACACATAATCTGATCTAATCGGTTGTTTTCCGAACAGGAACCAAATTGGAAATCCATTCAGAATACTTGACCGGAAAGATGATCCCATCTTTCAAGAGTTTTTCCAACTCCTTTCGAATAGTTGCTTCCAATGCAGGGTTGATAGGTCTTTGTTTTTTCCTAACTGGTTTTATGTCTTCCTTGATGGGGATAGCATGTTGTATAAGACTAGGATTAAAACCATGAAGATCCTCATAAGACCAAGCAAAAACATCTTGAAATTTACCAAGTAGCTTGGTAAACTTCATTTTCTCTTCATCAGAACATTGGGAACCTATTTTAACATTCTTTGGAGACTCAGGTGTCCCAATGTTCAAGGAGATGGTTTCACCCACCTTCCTTTTTGACTCCTCTTCTTTCTGTTTGTCTTTATTTCCAACATCACTCGATGAAAATGAACTCTCTAGAGGAGTCAAGCCTTTAGGAATCTTGTTATCTTCTATGGATATGATTTCCTTGGGCTTATAGGGTTCATTTTGAATGAAAGCATAGATGCTCTCATCACTAGGGAAGACCTGCCAAGATTCTATATTTTCAGGGATATGTGGACGATATAGAGATTGGAAAGCACAATCAGGTCTATATGGTAGAAGTTGCCAATTAGGAGAGGCTGCAAAAACAACTAACCGATCAGCCATTGAGTTCAATTCCCTCTTAACATGAGTGATGTTGAAAGATAATAGGTTTGGGATAAGTGCCCAAACAATTTGGGTGTATCGTTTCATCAACTTGTTTCTAGGAGAGTATATCTTACGTACAAGGTTCACAACAAGCTCAAAATCCCCAAAAACTGAAAGGTGACCACAACCAAGATTATAGGCGTTTTCAATGCCTAATAATAAAGCTTTGAATTCAGTGACATTATTTGTGCAAGCAAACTCCAATTTGTAAGGAAAGTTATGAATTTTCCCTATAGGGGAGTATAAGATTATGCCAGCTCCATTACCTTCAATAGAGAATGAACCATCAAAGTGTATGTGCCACATACCATCATCCAAATCAATTTGTTCCAAGGGAATGCTATCCTCCTCAACAAAGATGGAATGCACCCCTAGGTCCTCTTTTATATAGTTCACATTAGGTTTTGGGACACTTTCTATGTAAGGTGAAATCCTTCCTTCTCTAAGGACTATATAGTTCTTACCATTCCGAGGAACAGATAAGTGTCTCATGTCGAGTGAGAGGTATCCACCCGTCAAATATTTCCAATCTCTTCCCAAGATGATTGAGTAATTTCTTACTGGTATGTCGATTACATGAATGCTAAGGGTTGTCCTTATTTCAGGGTGTGCACACAAAACTAAGGTCACATATTTAATCTCACCCATGGTCGTTTGTTGTATACTATTATAAGAGAGCATGCTCCTGGCATTTTCATTCGTACAAGACATGCCTAGCTCTTCCATAATAATCTTCAACGTCACACTTGGGCCTGAACCGATGTCAATGAGGCAACAATGGGCGATCTTATCCATAATATTTACATAAATATAAAAGGGTTTTTTTTTACAGGGTATATAAAGTTATGTACACCTACTTTATTTACAGACGAATCCTCTTCATTCACCTCTTCAGAGAGGTTGGCTACAACATAAGATTTTCCTTCCATGAATTGTTTCAAACGCCTTTTTTGTTGAGGGATGACAACCATGTCCAAAAGGGTGGCATCTTCTTTGATGTTGGCCAACTAATTCAGAATATTGTATTTGGAAGAGGAGAGAGGGGACGTAATTCCTTGACTGTCAGGAACTTTAGGAACCTGAACAGTAGCAGTTGGTGATGGTGATCTTGGGCTAGAAGAATTGTGGGGAGGATCATATTTTCCTTTGGGAGCGTAGGATTTGTTCATAGTATTGATGATCATGACATCCTCTGGCTCTGCAAAATCTAGGACAACAATGGTATTTTATGGTCTTTTACCAAAGATCTTATCTATGGCACTATTCCTTACCTCACATGTGGCTTCCTCGTGGTGTTCCTTGCAAAAGTTACACCAACTTCGAGGCAAGATAGACTTGGGATGAAAATTATATTCAATTGGGTTTCCAAAGGGGGTTGCAGAAGAGGATGAAGCTCCAGGGGTTAGAGGGAGACATTTCCCTTTCGCTCATATGCTATCATACGATTATTCATAACTTGTACTAGCTGTAAGAGGGCGAACATGTCTGTCTGTTTAACAGATTCTCCCTAGGGAATACCTATTCTTTCGAGTTGTTCTTCATATTATAAACAAGTATGCAGAGCGGAACTGAGGTTATCAATGGCTTTTCCCTCAAGCCTATGATGATAGGGGGAAGGTAATGCATTGTAGTAATGCATGAAAGCGGCTTAGTTCTAAGGTCGAATGAGTTCGGGGATTTGATTGTATAGCTTAGTGAAACACAAGTTGAAGGACTTGATCATTTCACCATCCTTATAGGTGGTGTTATTGTACTCCCGTAACTGCTCAGCTGGGATATTAGATTTCCCATAGGTGGATCTGAACCAATAAACTAACTCCTCCCAAGTAGATAGAATCTTAGGAGGAAGGTCAAAGAAATCGACTGCAACCTTTCCTTCCAAGGAATTCACGAATAAGCACATGCAAGTATCGTTGTCATTTTCTCCTATGTTGTGACACGCATTGGAAAATGCCACCAGGTGTTCGTTTGTAGTGACAATGTTATTTCTCGAAAACCTAGGGAGATGTCTGTTATCGTGCAGTTTGTATTTAGGTCACAGGCTATAGGATAGAGGACAAACTGGCGTAACAAGAACCTTCCCCACCCAATGCCACCTCTATGGGGAGGTTCTTTCTGTTTAGGGAGGTTAGCCCAGGGGAGACGTCCCAGATAACCTAGGGTTTGAAGAGGCAATGGATACAAGGTCAAGTGTTAAGATTTCCCTCCTCACAGGTTACCACCAGTATCAGATAGTTCGGCTAATCAGCCAATAAAGAAGTGAAGTCCCTGTTGAAAACACCTGCCCAGAACAAGATAATAACAACACAATATGTATATTTGCAAGCTATAACTCAAAGGGTTAGTACTTCTTAACTATCTGATTTCATTCAATAAGCAATGTAATAGATAAGATGAAGTCAATGTTCTGCTAATTTGCCTATGAAAGATCACCAATTCATCAATATCTACCAAAATGACCAAGCCTATAGTATATCCAATCAACAATTTGTTTAGTAAATGCTTGACGTCATCATTTAATTGCTTATTATTAGTCAAAAGGGTGTTGCGTCAACTATGACGTCAGCCTAGGTTAGCAGTATTAGGGTTAGTTAGGGTTTCAAAAATTAAAGTTTGAAAGATGGTTCTGTACACTAGAAACTCAACGTTGGAGATATTACCAGTGCCTAAGGGTAAATGGAGTCAAAGCAAGGGCACAAAGTCTTGGGAGGATTAAAACTTAGAGACTGGAAGGTAGGGTTCTAAGGTGCTACAATGGCAGGGCCCTAGAATCAAAACCCTAGGGGAAGGAGGCTCACTTCAATGTTGCTTAAGCAAGGCCTCATGCTCCTTCCTCCTTCTCTAAATGAACTTGGCAAAACGACTAGCTTCAAAGTATAAATTTAAGGGAGAAGGTGTTGTGAAGACAAGGCCTTCAAACCCTAGAAGGTGAAACCCTAGGTGTAGTTCAACTAGGCCTAGGACGTCTCCTCTTTTCAACCTATAACTTCAATGCTAGCTCAGAAAAAAGAATGAAAAGTGTAGCAACGATTAGGCTATATCTTCTTCTTTCAATGGCTGAAAACTATTTCTCAACATGGGGACATATAGCAATGACCTACTTGTGTGCTTGCTACCTAGGGTTTTAAAATCAACAATTTATAAGCAAATTCAAGAACACAACCATTCAATCAAGAAGTTTTACAAGAAAAACACTTACATATCATGAAGAAAAGCACATGCAAACCCTAGTTGTAAACCTTCCATGAGAGAAATTCCATAAATGCCAAGAGAAATCCTCCTCCAAGAGTAGCGCCTCACTTAAAACACCAAAAATACCCAAGTGGGGTGCAAGTATTGAGATCTCACAAGAGAGTGAGTTGTGTTCCATCCAAATGAGGGAAAAACATCCTCAATACATATCAATCCATGACCTTTAAATTGCAAAATAGGTCATTAAAACAGCCGACAAGGATGACTACAAAATTTACACTGTTTTTACATTAACTGCTAGATAAATGACATAAAATGAGCAAAAGGTGGGACCTCAATCCCTTCTGAGGGAGACGTTGGCCCTTTTTGGGCATATCTAGCATCCAGAAGTCATACGTTAGCCCTTTTAGGGCTCCTCCAAGCTACCACACGTGCCAGTAACCTCATCACACTGCCACATGCTCAAGGTGACGTCCAGATCTTCTGGGTGACATCCTGTCCATCAAGAGGAAAACGTTCCATCTGAAGTGGGTGATACCCGCTAGGCCGGGCTCAGCCAAAGTGTCCTGGGTGGAATGTCCTTCTTTCTTCATGTGCAAAGGCTCATCATACCACTGTCCTGTCTCTGCCACTGATGGGATCCTAGCAACCATCTGATGGGCTCTTCAACCCCATGGAGGTCCGAGCTAATCATCTCCCCATGTGTACCGGTCCACTGGTACCTGTCCGTCGAGCATGGTCCTGCACATCAAAAACTTCGCCCTCCATGGGCTCATCAGTCCTCGGGATCATAGTAATGTCAGTCATATTTCATCATTAAATTTATCAAATACATGCATAAAACCCCTAGCATATCCTTCATTAGCTCAAAGATATTACACTGATCTACTATACAAAGTTGAAGAAAGAGACAGAATAACCTATTGGGCTAGTATCCATAAGAAGAAGAAAGTTTCCAAACAAGATTATTCAAGCCATGTAACATGAAGTGATATGGTCTAAGGATGTCCAGTCATAGTGAAGACGAGGGGTAGGTATTGTCCATGGGTGCCTTTGTAGGAGGTGAGTTGTACTCATCATGGATGAAGTTTTTTCCAAGCCCCTTTATTGCCTTTATTCTTTCCTTATTTATTACCTTTTCTTTCTTTTTTACTTCAAGGTCTGACCAGAGGACACTGCCTTGGCATGGTGACCAGAGCTGACAGTGTTACCCACTAGTATTTTCGCAGAAATGATAAGGTTGTCTCGTGATGAGACACCCTTTCTCTTGGCCATGCAACCAAGGGTCATTGCCCTGGCGTGGTGACTAGATAATGGCAGTGTCATACTACTAGATACCTATGAACATAATGGGCCAGCTCGTGATGAGACCTCCTATCCTCATGGTTAGGTCTTGTTTTATTATTTTTCTTCGGGTCCCTTTTGTTTCTTATCAAGAGGCCTTTTATTGCCTTCTCCGGGATCCCTGGGCAAGGCATCTCTAGGTTTTATTTCCTATGGCTTTTATCTTTTACCAGCTGCTTTTACCCCCTGGGCCTTTAGCCCCTTCTTCCCACAGGACAAAGTGTAACCCCTCAAATAGGTCATCCTAATGCCCGGACTAGGGGAATGGGATGGATGTATGGGAGATAAGATGTAAAATGATAGTATGGTGGGAGTGGATGATGGCTCATTCAAATCCCCCTTGGTGGCTAACCAAAACCCATGGATACAAGCTTGCTAGGGCACCCTGTTAATCCCCCCAAAAATGGTCAAGTGGGTTAGTGTAAGATCCAATAAGTTGTCAGAAATGTAAGGAACTTGATGCATATATCTAAAGGTTATAACGATCAAACATGACACATACCATGATACCTAGACCAATTAGCTCGTGGAGCAAGAGTCTTATTTGATGCAAGTCCAAGCCAATGGTGATGGATTTTGCTGCTGCTGACAAGACAATTCCGGTGAAGAAGAAAAGGATTGGCCCTCCAGGGCCATGCTCAGGTCAATCCCGCTCTCGGTACTCCATGTTCAGGACCTGTGGGCATCGAGACATGATCTCCTAGTTATCCTTAGAAAAATGGGGATAACATCTGGCTCCAACTCGGGGACATGTGCTCACCATAGAGCGCATGAGAACCTCAGCATCTCTGGCATAAACCTACAGACCTGCTCACACTCAAAAAGATGCATCAGCAACACAAGTGGGTGGTATTGCCACCCCACAAAATATAACATGTATACATATGAAATAAAACAATCAAATGCATATGAGGAAACAAACATGAAATGCAGATGGTATAATACACGGAAAATGACTACCTATTCATACTTACCTATACCATCATGTGTCTGGGGGGTAGTAACTCTTGATATGTAAAGTGTTTACTGGTAATTTCATAATCTCTCCTTCCATTGTCTCTAAGTTGAACGCATTTGTACCTGCACAACTCTTGATCTTATAAGGGCCTCCCCATAGGCATGCCATGCTTTTCTTTCCTTTTATCCCACAGCAGGGTGCCTCCACTACTACCGATTTCAAAGGCTATGCTGGAGGTTTTGGCTTGCCAGTGAAGTATTGGCAAGGTTGGCAAGATCGAATGTGCTGATAAGCATCTGAAAAAAGTGTTGGCCAATAATAACCAGCTCTCAAGATCTTATGGGCAGTAGTACATGCAACAAAGTGTCCACCACAATGCCCAGAATGTAATTCCTCCAAGATCTTCTTTGCCTCGTCCTTGTTTATGCATCGAAGTATAACGCCATCAGGATTCTTCCACCCAAGTCCATCTAGGAAATACCTCATATCCTTCAACCTCAAAGCCCTCCTCTTGTAATCTACCAGATGATGAGGGCAAGACAAGTTCTTTAGATAATAAACTATGTCGGAACACCACTCATCATGTTCTAGTTCACTGACTATTACATTCACCTGCTCATTCTCACCCATCTGTATGGCTTCCTAATTGCTTTCAGTTAGCATTTGGGCCAGACCTTGTCCCTTTATTATCTTTGTGGGTTTTATCTCTAAGTCATACTCCTGTATTTTCAAAACCCACTTTCCTCGAGTACCCATACAATCTTGTTGTGATAAAACATCCTTCACGGCCGAGTACGGGACATAAGCCTTGATTTTATTGTAACCAATGTAATTTCTGAAATGTTTGAGGGATTTAACCAAGGCATAGGCCTGCTTCTCTGTGATGGAGTAGCTCAATTCTGAATCTCTTAGGACTTTTCTCATAAAGGATATGGGATGTTCATAGTTGTCAGCATCCTTCTGCATCAATACACCTGCAATAGTATCCTGAGATACAAATGAGAAAATTATGAAATCTCACGAAAAATCAAGACTAATCAAGATGGGGGCTTGGGAGATGGAATTTTTGATATCTTCAAAAGATATTTTAGTCTCATTTCCCCACCTGAAAGAAACATCCTTTTTCAGCAGAACGCTTAATAGTTTTATCCTTTCAGCAAAGTTAGGTACAAATCTGCAGATGAAGTTGATTTTTCCAAGAAAAGATTGTAGGGATTTCTTGTTGACTGGAGGGTGGACATATTTTATAGATTGGACTCTTTCAGGATCAATGGAGACTCCCCCCGGTGAGCCCACGTGTCCCAACAGTTTTCCTTCGTCAATCCCAAAGAAAGACTTCTTAGGATTTAGTGAGATACCATACTTCCTACACCTTTCAAAAACAATTCTGAGGTGGGAGAGATGGTCTTTCCTATCCCTGGACACAACTGTGAGGTCATCTTGGTAAATTTCTATGATTTTTTGTATAAGGTCCCTGAAGGAAAAATCCATTGCTCTCTAAAAGGTGCCACCCGCATTCATGAGGGAAAATGACATTCTCAAGTACATAAAAGTTCCCCAGGGCGTAGTGAATGCAGTCTTGAGTTGATCCTCCCTTTTGAGTAAAACTTGGTTGTATCCTGAGAACCCATCTAGCATAGACATCATCCCTGCCCTTGTGACTCGTTGAAGCAAATGTTCCATGTTTGGGAGGGGATAATTGTCTTTTAACGACAATTGGTTGAGGTTGTAGAAATCGACACACAGGCGGATATCACCATTTTTCTTCCGAACAACTACCAAGTTTGACATCCAAGAAGAATACCTGATTGGGTCTATGATACCAGTGTAAACCATCTTTTGAAGTTCCTTTTGTATCTGTCCATCTAACTTCGGGTTGATATGCCTTAGCTTCTGTCTGAATGGCTTGGCTTCTTCCACCAAGGGTATAGCATGTTGGATAACATCCCCTCTATAGGCCTTTAAGTCATCATAGTTCCAAGCAAAGGTGTCTCTAAACTCCCTAATGAGCTCCAGTATTTCCTTCCTCTCTTTCTCGGTAGTCCCCTTTCCTATCTTGACCATTCTTGGATCCATCTCGGTACCAATATTGAATTCCAAGGCTTCCTCAACTTGCTTATTGGTTCTTTTTCCCTTGAAAACGTCATGCCTGTCAAAAAGGTTCTCTAGAGGAATACAACCCTTTGGTAAGGTATTGTTTTGAAGGTTGATGATTTCCAAGTCCATAGAATTATCCAGGAAGGCAACTTGTGTATCTGTGAATTCTTTTCTATTCTCCATAAATCTAATAATTTGATCGTCATCTTCAAAGACCTGCCAGTGCTCTAGATTGTCGGGGATAGAAGGTCTAAAAAGAACCTCCATTCTGCATAGGTCATGAAGAGGTCCTTTGCATGGTTGCAAAGTGGAAGCTGAGACAACCAGAGTATAATCTACATGGTTTTCTTCTCAAGGAACAACTTCAATTGATATCTTTCTGAAGGATTTTGAAAGAGTCTGAGCTACATCTCGATACTTTTTTAACTTTTCATTCTTAGTGGTAAATCTCATCAAAACTTGCGATACGATGAGGTCTGAGTCACCTTTCACTTCCAAGATTGTAACACCTTTGTCGATTGCCAGATTAAGTCCTAGAATCAAATCTTCATATTCATCCACAATGTTGGTGCAACAAAATTCCATCCTATATGAATGGTAGAAGACCTCACCAGATGGAGCTTTTAAAACTACTCCAGCGCCCAATCCAAAGCTTGAGTGTGAGCCATCGAATTCCAAGGTCCAGATTCCTTTTGTTTCTTCAACTGTCTCCATATCCAACCTCCCTTCCTGAATGAACCAATCATTCAGACCACTATTGATGCATAAAAGTTGATCATCTATCTCATCGGGGTTTCCAACTAGTGATCCAACAAAGGGCTCATTGTAGATGGTGAAAAATCCTCCTTCAGGATGAGGGATGATGGCTCTGGGCTACTCTTTGTGAATGCTTCCATTCAAGTTTTCAATAAGGTCATTGCAGAGGATAATCCAAAAATTATTGATATCATTCATGATGACCACATTCATTAAGAAAGGAGCATTGGGACAGGAGTAAAAGGCCACCTCGAGATTGTTGATGATTCCTTTTACGAAATTATCTCTGGTATTTGCTTGTGAGATTTTTAGGCCCAATTGTTGCCTAAATTCTTCTGTCATTATATTGGTTTTGACTCTTGGGTGCAGGAGACAGTTGTGGAGGAGAAAATCTTTGACCCGGAGGGAGACATAAAAGGGTTTGAGCTCACAAGTCTTAGAAACAGGGTGTCCCGCCTGATGAATAAAAAGAGAGAAGTCTTCAGGAAGAATTGGCTCAATGTTTTTGTGTGACGCATCCCCAACTTCATCCTCCGGATGGGCCCTCCTTAACAGAGGTTCTTGAGAAGAAATAACACTTTCATGAGAAGGGATCCATTTCCTTTTGGTGGGAGCTAATTCAATCTGGAGGATGCTTGGAGGTTCAAGTTTTGCCATAGGTTCATTACCTGGATCCCATAGTTTGCAATTCAAGTTTCTTTGCTGAATGTAGTCATCAAAATCAAGATTTATTTCAATTTGAAATTCCATGTCTTGTGCTTCTTCTAAAGTCGTTGGTGACCGGTCCTTAACGTTGAATTGCAAGGTTCCTTCTAAGGAGGACAAGAAGTGATCGATGATGGCTTGTTCTGAGCCCACCTTTGACCGGATCTTCTTAAGGAAAAGGTTGAACCTATCACTGAAGTCTCTTATACTTTCACAAGTTCCTTTGCAAATGTTGAGATATTGAGAAAAGGAGTCTTGTGAATGCTCACTATCACACCACCTTATTTTAAAGGCCTTTTGTATCTCTTCAGGGTTTTTTATGCTCCCCTTGGGACATCCATCAATCCAAAATTTAGCATCTCCTGTAAGAGAACTCGCAAAGAGCCTCATAAATACATCAGGGTGATATTGACCAGCCAAATTAAAGTCAAAACTGTCGCAAAAATGGGTCCAATGTGAGTTTCCAGGGGTTCCCTTTCCTGAAAAGAAAGGTAGCCAAGAGTTTGCATTTGTGGGAAAATCATGTAATCCACCTTGGATGTTGCTAAAGTCAAAGCATTTGAAACTCTCTGAATGAGACCATTTGTGAGGATTTGGATTGGTTGGAGGCACAGGGTTTGTTAGAGTGGTGGTTGCCACGGTAGCGGGATTTGAATATAGTTTTCCGCTACGGGTCATCATGGAGTCGCCGGGTAGTTTTCCTGAAACTATCAAAGAATAGGGGAATAAAGTCTTAGTGGAGTCTCCAGGTAAGATTGTAATAGAAAGGTCTTTGAGGCAAGGCTTACCAAATGATTCGTCATTGAGGAAGATTCATTCAGTGTTCCCCGGCAACAACGCCAAAATGTTATCACACAGTTTGTATTTAGGTCACAGGCTATAGGATAGAGGAAAAACTGGCATAACAGGAACCTTCCCCACCCAATGTCACCTCGATGGGGAGGTTCTTTCTGTTTAGGGAGGTTATCCCATGGGAGACGTCCCTGGTAACCTGGGGTTTGAAGAGGCAATGGATACAAGGTCAAGTGTTAAGATTTCTCTCCTCGCAGGTTACCACCAGTATCAGATAGTTCGGCTAATCAACCAATAAAGAAGTGAAGTCCCTGTTGAAAACACCTACCCGGAACAAGATAATAACAACACAATATGTATATTTGCAGGCTATAAATCAAAGGGTTAGTACTTCTTAACTATCTGATTTCATTCAATAAGCAATGTAATAGATAAGATGAAGTCAACGTTCTGCTAATTAGCCTATGAAAGATCACCAATTCATCAATATCTACCAAAATGACCAATCCTACAGTATATCCAATCAACAATTTGTTTAGTAAATGCTTGACGTCATCATTTAATTGCTTATTATTAGTCAAAAGGGTGTTGCGTCAACTATGACGTTATCCTAGGTTAGCAGTATTAGGGTTAGTTAGGGTTTCAAAAATTAAAGTTTGAAAGATGGTTCTGTACACTAGAAACTCAACGTTGGAGATATTACCAGTGCCTAAGGGTAAATGGAGTCAAAGCAAGGGCACAATGTCTCGGGAGGATTAAAACTTAGAGACTGGAAGGTAGGGTTCTAAGGTGTTGTAATGGCGGGGCCCTAGAATCAAAACCCTAGGGGAAGGAGGCTCACTTCGGTGTTGCTTAAGCAAGGCCTCATGCTCCTTCCTCCTTCTCTAAATGCATTTGGCAAAACAGCTAGCTTCAAAGTATAAATTTAAGGGAGAAGGTGTTGTGAAGGCAAGGCCTTCAAACCCTAGAAGGTGAAACCCTAGGTGTAGTTCAACTAGGCCTAGGATGTCTCCTCTTTTCAACCTATAACTTCAACTCTAGCTCAGAAAAAAAATGAAAAGTGTAGCAACGACTAGGCTATATCTTCTTCTTTCAATGGTTGAAAACTATTTCTCAACATGGGGACATATAGCAATGACCTACTTGTGTGCTTGCTACCTAGGGTTTTAAAATCAACAATTTATAAGCAAATGCAAGAATACTAACCTACAACCATTCAATCAAGAAGTTTTGCAGGAAAAACACTTGCATATCATGAAGAAAAGCACATGCAAACCCTAGTTGTAAACCTTCCATGAGAAAAATGCCATAAATGCCAAGAAAAATCCTCCTCCAAGAGTAGCTCCTCACTTAAAACACCAAAAATACCCAAGTAGGGCGCAAGTATTGAGATCTCACAAGAGAGTGAGTTGTGTTCCATCCAAATGAGGGAAAAAAATCCTCAATATATATCAATCCATGACCTTTAAATTACAAAATAGGTCATTAAAACAGCTGACAAGGCTGACTACAAAATTTACACTGTTTTTACATTAACTACTAGATAAATGACATAAAATGAGCAAAATGTGGGACCTCAAGCCCTTCTGAGGGAGACGTTGGCCCTTTTTGGGCTCCTCCAAGCTGCCACATGTGCCAGTAACCTCATCACACTGCCACACACTCAAGGTGACATCCATATCTCCTGGGTGACGTCTTGTCCATCAAGAGGAAAATGTTCCATCTGAAGTGGGTGATCCCCCCTAGGCTGGGCTCAGCCAAAGTGTCCTGGGTGGAACGTTCTTCCTTCTTCATGTGCAAAGGCTCATCATACCATTGTCCTGTCTCTGCCATTGATGGGATCCCAACAACCATCTGATGGGCTCTTCGGCCCCATGGAGGTCCGAGCTAATCATCTCCCCATGTGTATTGGTCCACTGGTACCTGTCCATCGGGATGGTCTTGCACATCAAAAACTTCTCCCTCCATGGGCTCATCAATCCTTGGGATCATAGTAATGTCAGTCATACTTCATCATTAAAATTATCAAATACATGCATAAAACCCCTAGCATATCCTTCAATAGCTCAAATTTATTACACTGATCTACTATACAAAGTTGAAGAAAGAGACAGAATAACCTATTGGGCCAGTATCCATAAGAAGAAGAAAGTTTCCAAAGAATATTATTCAAGCAATGTAACATGAAGTGATATGGTCTAAGGATGTCCAATCATAGTGAAGACCAGAGGTAGGTATTGTCCATGGGTGCCTTTGTAGGAGGTGAGTTGTACCCGTCATGGATGCAGTTTTTTCCAAGCCCCTTTATTGCCTTTATTCTTTCCTTATTTATTACTTTTTCTTTCTTTTTTACTTCAAAGTCTGACCAGAGGACATTGCCTTGGCATGGTGACCAGAGCTGACAGTGTTACCCACTAGTATTTTCACAGAAATGATAAGGTTGGCTCGTGATGAGACCCCCTTTCCCTTGGCCATGCAGCCAAGGATCATTGCCCTGGTGTGGTGACCAGATAATGGCAACGTCATATTGCTAGATACCTATGAACGTAATGGGTTGGCTCGTGATGAGACCTCCCATCCTCTTGGTCATGTCTTGTTTTATTATTTTTCTTCGGGTCCCTTTTGTTTCTTATTGAGAGGCCTTTTATTGCCTTCTCAGGGATCCCTGGGCGAGGCATCTCTAGGTTTTATTTCCTATGGATTTTTTCTTTTACCAGCTGCTTTTACCCCCTGGGCATTTAGCCCCTTCTTCCCACAGGACAAAGTGTAACCCCTCAAATAGGTCATCCTAAAGCCCGGACTAGGGGAATGGGATGGATGTATGGGAGATAGGATGTAAAATGATAGTATGGTGGGAGCGGACGATGGCTCTTCAAATCCCCCTTGGTGGCTAACCAAAACCCATGGATACAAGCTTGCTAGGGCACCCCGTTAATCCCCCCAACAATGGTCAAGTGGGTTAGTGTAAGATCCAAGAACTTGTCAGAAATGTAAGGAACCTGATGCATATATATGAAGGTTATAACAATCAAACATGACACATACCATGATACCTGGACCAATTACCTCATGGAGCAAGAGTCTTATCTTATGCAAGTCCAAGCCGATGGTGATGGATGTTGCTACTGCTGACAGGACAATTCTGGTGAAGAACAAGAAGGATGGGCCCTCCAGGGCCATGCTCAGATCAATCCCGCTCTCGATACTCCATGTCTAGGACCTTTGGGCCTCGAGACATGATCTCCTAGCTATCCCTAGAAAAATGGGGATAACATATGGCTCCAACTCGGGGACCTGTGCTCACCGTAGAGCGCATGAGAACCTCATCATCTCTGGCATAAACCTGCAGACCTGCTCACAATCAAAAAGATGCATCAGCAACACAGGTGGGGTGGTATTTCCACCCCACAAAATATTACATGTATACATGTGAAATAAAACAATCAAATGCATATGAGGAAACAAACATGAAATTAAGATAGTATAATACACGGAAAATGTATACCTATTCATACTTACCTATACCGTCATGTGTCTGGGGGGTAGTAAAGCTTGATATGTAAAGCGTTTACTGGTAATTTTAGAATCTCTCCTTCCATTGTCTCCAGGTTGAACGAATTTGTACATGCACAACTCTTGATCTTATAAGGGCCTCCCCATAGGTTGTCAAATTTTTTGTGCATGCCAGGCTTTTCTTTCCTTTTATCCCACAGCAAGACAAGATCTCCTTTGGTGAAACTTCTTTCCTTGGCTTTGTGATCAAAAGTGTTTTTAATCTTCTCTTGGTTCCTTTTCATTTGACCCAAGGCATTTCTTCGTGTTTCATCTAATTCTATCAGCTGATTTATTCTTCCTTGGATTGCCTCTGTGTCTATGTCGTATTGTTGCACGAATTGGAGGATAGGAATTTGGAGGTTTACAGGAAGTTTTTCTTCAAGTCCATATACCAGCTCAAAAGGAGTTTTCCCCGTGGAAGTTTTTGTTGTTATTTGATCTGCCCATACTGCATACTTTATTTTACTATCCCATGATTTCTTATTTTCTCCGACAACCTTTTTTAGGATATTCATGAGGTTCTTGTTGGTTGACTCTGCTAACCCGTTTCCTTGTGGGTAGTAGTTTGAGGAATGGGATAGGGTAATGCCATATTTGAAACAAAATTCTACCAGAGCGTAGGAGCTGAAAGCTTTGGCATTATCCGTAGTGATCTTGGAAGGGACGCCAAACCTGGTTATGATCTGATCTTCTGAGAAGTTCATGACAACCTCTTCGGTGGCCTTCTTTGTAGAAATTGATTCATTGCGAAATATTATGTAGTTGTCAGGATCCATCGATAGCCATTACTTGAATTATCTTTGAACTCACCAACAAAATCTAGACCCCATTGTTGAAAGGGTGCCACCACTACTACCGGTTTCAAAGGCTGTGTTGGAAGTTTTGGTTTGCCGGTGAAGTATTGGCAAGGTTGGCAAGATCGAACGTGTTGATAAGCATATGAAAAAAGTGTTGGCCTATAATAACCGGCTCTCAAGATCTTATGGGCAGTAGTACGAGCAACAAAGTGTCCACCACAATGCCCAGAATGCAATTCCTCCAAGATATTCTTTGCCTCGTCCTTGTTTATGCATCGAAGTATAACGCCATCAGGATTCTTCCACCCAAGTCCATCTTCAGTCAGGCAATACCTCATAGCCTTCAACCTCAAATCCCTCCTCTTGTAATCTACCAGATGATCAGGGCAAGACAAGTTCTTTAGATAATAAACTATGTCGGAATACCACTCATCATGTTCTAGTTCACTGACTATTACATTCACCTGCTCATTCTCACCCATCTATATGGCTTCCTCATTGCTTTCAGTCAGCATTTGGGCCAGACCTTGTCCCTTTATTATCTTGGTGGGTTTTATCTCTAAGTCATACTCCTGGATTTTCGAAACCCACTTTCCTCAAGTACCCATACAGTCGTGTTGTGATAAAACATCCTTAACGGCCAAGTACGAGACATAAGCCTTGATTTTATTGTAACCAATGTAATTTCTGAAATGTTTGAGGGATTTAACCAAGGCATAGGCATGCTTCTCTGTGATGGAGTAGTTCAATTCTGAATCTCTTAGTACTTTTCTCATAAAGGCTACAGGATGTTCATAGTTGTCAGCATCCTTCTGCATCCATACACCTGCAATAGTATCCTGAGATGCAAATGAGAAAATTATGAAATCTCACGAAAAATCAGGACTAATCAAGATGGGGGCTTGGGAGATGGAGTTTTTGATATCTTCAAAAGATCTGTTAGTCTCATTTCCCCACCTGAAAGCAACATCCTTTTTCAACAGAGCGCTTAATGGTTTTATCCTTTCAGCAAAGTTAGGCACAAATCTACAGATGAAGTTGATTTTTCCAAGAAAAGATTGTAGGGCTTTCTTGTTGACTGGAGGGCGAACATATTTTATAGATTGGACTCTTTCAGGATCAATGGAGACTCCCCCTGGTGAGGCCACGTGTCCCGACAGTTCTCCTTCATCAATCCCAAAGACAAAATTCTTAGGATTTAGTGAGATACCATACTTCCTACACCTTTCAAAAACAATTCTGAGGTGGGAGAGATGGTCTTTCCTATCCTTGGACACAACTGTGAGGTCATCTTGGTAAATTTCTATGATTTTTTGTATAAGGTCCCTGAAGGCAAAATCCATTGCTCTCTGAAAGGTGCCACCCACATTCATGAGGCCAAACAGAATTCTCAAGTACATAAAAGTTCCCTAGGGCATAGTGAATGTAGTCTTGAGTTGATCCTCCCTTTTGAGTAAAACTTGGTTGTATCTCGAGAACCCATCTAGCATAGACATCATCCCTACCCCTGTGACTCGTTGAAGCAAATGTTCCATGTTTGGGAGGGGATAATTATCTTTTAACGACAACTGGTGGAGGTTGCGGAAATCGACACAGAGGCAGATATCACCATTTTTCTTTCGAACAACTACCAAGTTTGACATCCAAGAAGAATACCTAATTGGGGCTATGATACCAGCGTCAACCATCTTTTGAAGTTCCTTTTGTATCTATCCAGCTAACTTAAGGTTGATATGCCTTAGCTTCTATCGGAATGGCTTGGCTCCTTCCACCAAGGCTATAGCATGTTGGATAACATCCCCTCTATAGGCCTTTAAGTCATCATAGTTCCAAGAAAAGGTGTCTCTGAACACCCTAATGAGCTCCAGTATTTCCTTCCTCTCTTTATCGGTAGTCCCCTTTCCTATCTTGACCATTCTCGGATCCATCTCAGTACCAATATTGAATTCCAAGGATTCCTCAGCTTGCTTATTGGTTCTTTTTCCCTTGAAAATGTCATGCCTGTCAAAAAGGTTCTCTAGAGGAATACAACCCTTTGGTAAGGTATTGTTTTGCAGGTTGATGATTTCACAGTCCATAGAATCAGCCAGGAAGGCAACTTGTGTATCTATGAATTCTTTGTTATTCTCCATAAATCTGATAATTTGATCGTCATCTTCGAAGACCTGCCAGTGCTCTAGATTGTCAGGGATAGAAGGTCTAAAAAGAACCTCCATTCTGCACAGGTCGTGAAGAGGTACTTCATGGTTGCAAAGTGGAAGCTGAGACAGCCATAGCATCAACTACATGGTTTTCTTCTCGAGGAACAACTTCAATTGATATATTTCTGAAGGATTTTGAAAGAGTCTGAGCTACATCTCGATACTTTTTTAAATTCTCATTCTTAGTGGAAAATCTCATCAAAACTTGCGATACAATGAGGTCTGAGTCACCTTTCACTTCCAATGTTGTAACACCTTTGTCGATTACCAGATTAAGTCCCAGAATCAAAGCTTCATATTCAGCCACATTGTTGGTGCAACGGAATTCCAGCCTATATGAATGGTAGAAGACCTCACTTGATGGAGCTATTAAAACTACTCCAGTGCCTGATCCAAAGCTTGAGTGTGAGCCATCGAATTCCAAGGTCCAGATTCCTATTGTTTCTTCAACTGTCTCCATATCCAACTTCCCTCCCTGAATGAACCAATCATTCAGACCACTATTGATGCATAAAATTTGACCATCTATCTCATCGGGGTTTTCAACTGGTGATCCAACAAAGGGCTCATTCTAGATGGTGAAAAATCCTCCTTCAGGATGAGGGTTGATGGCTTTGGACTGCTCTTTGTTAATGCTTCCATTCAAGTGTTCAATAAGGTCATTGCAGAGGATAATCCAAAAATTATTGATATCATTCACAACGACCACATTCATTAAGAAAGGAGTGCTGGGACAGGAGTCAAAGGCCACCTCGAGATTGTTGATGATTCCTTTTGAAAAATTATCTCTGGTATTTTCTTGTGAGATTTTCAGGCCCAATTGTTGCATAACTTCTTCTGTCATTATATTGGTTTTGGCTCTTGGGTGCAGGAAACAATTGTGGAGGAGAAAATATTTGACCCAGAGGGAGACATAAAGGGTTTGAGCTCACAAGTTTTAGAAACAGGGTGTCCCACCTAATGAATAAAAAGAGAGAAGTCTTCAGGAAGACTTGGCACAACATTTTTGTGTGATGCATCCCCAACTTCATGCTTCAGATGGGCCCTCTTTAATGGAGGTTCTTGAGAAGAAATAACACTTTCATGAGAAGGGCTCCATTTCCTTTTGGCGGGAGCTAATTCGATCTAGAGGATGCTTGGACGTTCATGTTTTGCCATAGGTTCATTACCTGGATCCCATAGTTTGCAATTCAGGTTTCTTTGCTGAATGTAGCCATCAAAATCAAGATTTCTTTCAATTTGAAAGGCCATGTCTTGTGCTTCTTCTAAAGTCATTGGTGACCGGTCCTTAATGTTGAATTGCAAGGTTCCTTCTAAGGAGGACAATAAGTGATCGATGATGGCTTGTTCTGAGCCCACCTTTGACCGGATCTTCTTAAGGAAAAGGTTGAACCTATCGCTGAAGTCTCTTATACTTTCGCAAGGTCCTTTGCAAATGTTGAGATATTGAGAAAAGGAGTCTTCTGAATGCTCACTATCACACCACCTTATTTTAAAGGCCTTTTGTAGCTCTTCAGGGTTCTTTATGCTCCCCTTGGGACATCCATCAATCCAAACTTTAACATATTTTGTAAGAGAACTCGCAAAGAGCCTCATAAAGACATCAGGGTGATCTTGACTGGCCAAATGAAATTCAACACTGTCGCAAAAATGGGTCCAATGTGAGTTTCCAGGGGTGCCCTTTCCTGAAAAGAAAGATAGCCAAGAGTTTGCATTTGTGGAAAAATCATGTAATCCACCTTGGATGTTGCTAAAGTAAAAGAATTTGAAACTCTATGAATGAGACCATTTGTGAGGATTTGGATTGGTTGGAGGCACAGGGTTTGTTAGAGTGGTGGTTGCCATGGTACCGGGATTTGAATATAGTTTTCCGCTACAGGTCGTCATGGAATCACCAGATAGTTTTCCTGAAACTATCAAAGAATAGGGGAATAAAGTCTTAGTGGAGTCGCCAGGTAAGCTTGTAAGAGAAAGGTCTTTGAGGCAAGGCTTACCAAAGGATTTGTCGTTGAGGAAGATTGTCTCAGTGTTCCCCGGCAACGACACCAAAATGTTATCGCGCAATTTGTATTTAGGTCACAGGCTATAGGATAGAGGACAAACTGGCATAACAGGAACCTTCCCCACCCAATATCACCTCGATGGGGAGGTTCTTTCTGTTTAGGGAGGTTAGCCCAGGGGAGACGTCCCCGGTAACCTGGGGTTTAAAGAGGCAATGGATACAAGGTCAAGTGTTAAGATTTCCCTCCTCACAGGTTACCACCAGTATCAGATAGTTCGGCTAATCAGCCAATAAAGAAGTGAAGTCCCTGTTGAAAACACCCGCACGGAACAAGATAATAACAACACAATATGCGTATTTGCAGGCTATAACTCAAAGAGTTAGTACTTCTTAACTATCTGATTTCATTCAATAAGCAATGTAATAGATAAGATGAAGTCAACGTTCTGCCAATTAGCCTATGAAAGATCACCAATTCATCAATATCTACCAAAATGACCAAGCCTACAGTATATCCAATCAACAATTTGTTCAGTAAATGCTTGACGTCATCATTTAATTGCTTATTATTAGTCAAAAGGGTGTTGCATCAACTATGATGTCAGCCTAGGTTAGTAGTATTAGGGTTAGTTAGGGTTTCAAAAATTAAAGTTTGAAAGATGGTTCTGTACACTAGAAACTCAATGTTGGATATATTACCAGTGCCTAAGGGTAAATGAAGTCAAAGCAAGGGCACAAAGTCTCGGGAGGATTAAAACTTAGAGACTGGAAAGTAGGGTTCTAAGGTGCTGCAATGGCAGGGCCCTAGAATCAAAACCCTAGGGGAAGGAGGCTCACTCCGGTGTTGCTTAAGCAAGGCCTCATGCTCCTTCCTCCTCTAAATGCACTTGGCAAAATGACTAGCTTCAAAGTATATATTTAAGGGAGAAGGTGTTGCAAAGGCAAGGCCTTCAAACCCTAGAAGGTGAAACCCTAGGTGTAGTTCAACTAGGCCTAGGATGTCTCCTCTTTTCAACCTATAACTTCAACGCTAGCTCAGAAAAAATAATGAAAAGTGTAGCAACAACTAGGCTATATCTTCTTCTTTCTTCATGTGCAAAGGGTCATCATACCACTGTCCTATCTCTGCCACTGATGGGATCCCAACAACCATCTGATGGGCTCTTCAGCCCCATGGAGGTCCGAGCTAATCATATCCCCATGTGTACCGGTCCACTGGTACCTGTCCATCAGGCATGGTCCTGCACATTAAAAACTTCGCCCTCCATGGGCTCAGCAGTCCTCGGGATCATAGTAATGTCAGTCATATTTCATCATTAAATTTATCAAATACATGCATAAAACCCCTCGCATATCCTTCAATAGCTCAAAGATATTACACTGATATACTATACAAAGTTGAAGAAAGAGACAGAATAACCTATTGGGCCAGTATCCATAAGATGAAGAAAGTTTCCAAAGAAGATTATTCAAGCCATGTAACATGAAGTGATATGGTCTAAGGATGTCTAGTCATAGTGAATACTAGGGGTAGGTATTGCCTGTGGGTGCCTTTGTAGGAGGTGAGTTGTACCCGTCATGGATGCAGTTTTTTCCAAGCCCCTTTATTTCCTTTATTCTTTCCTTATTTATTACTTTTTCTTTCTTTTTTACTTCAAGGTCTGACCAGAGGACACTGCCTTGGCATGGTGACCAGAGCTTACAGTGTTACCCATTAGTATTTTCACAGAAATGATAAGGTTGGCTCGTGATGAGACCCCCTTTCCCTTGGCCATGCAACCAAGGGTCATCGCCCTGGCGTGGTGACCAGATAATGGCAACATCATACTGCTAGATACCTATGAACATAATGGGCCGGCTCGTGATGAGACCTCCCATCCTCTTGGTCAGGTCTTGTTTTATTATTTTTCTTCGGGTCCATTTTGTTTCTTATCGAGAGGCCTTTTATTGCCTTCTAGGGGATCCCTGGGTGAGGCATCTCTAGGTTTTATTTCCTATGGCTTTTAACTTTTACCAGCTGCTTTTACCCCCTAGGCCTTTAGCCCCTTCTTCCCACATGACAAAGTGTAACCCCTCAAATAGGTCATCCTAATGCCCGAACTAGGGGAATGGGATGGATGTATGGGAGATAGTATGTAAAATGATAGTATGGTGGGAGCGGACGATGGCTCTCCAAATCCCCCTTGGTGGCTAACCAAAACCCATGGATACAAGCTTGCTAGGGCACCCCATTAATCCCCCCAACAATGGTCAAGTGGGTTAGTGTAAGATCCAAGCAGTTGTCAGAAATGTAAGGAACTTGATGCATATATCTGAAGGTTATAATGATCAAACATGACACATACCATGATACCTGGACCAATTACCTCATGGAGCAAGAGTCTTCTCTGATGCAAGTCCAAGTTGATGGTGATGGATGTTGTTGCTGCTGACATGACAATTCTGGTGAAGAAGAAGAAGGATGGACCCTCCAGGGCCATGCTCAGGTCAATCCCGCTCTCGGTACTCCATGTCTAGGACCCGTGGGCCTCGAGACATGATCTCCTAGTTATCCCTAGAAAAAAGGGGATAACAATGCCCTTTGAATTTAGGAAGTGGGCAGGTAGTAGGTGCTAGGTTAAGAGGAGAGGACACATGCCACGATGTTATTGCGACGTCTTCTTCAAATTGAAAAAGCCTATACTTTTTAATGACTTTGGTGGGATTTGTGGTAGATTGGACAGGGATATCTTGGCTATATAAGTTACCAATCACTGACGAAGCTAAAGACTGAAAGGAAGAAGAACTTCCAATGCCACCAGAGCCACCACTAGATGCCATCTTGTGGATGATAGGTGAGGGAAAGAAAGATGAACTGGATGAATCATACAAGGTTCTCCTTAGAGCACTTTGTTGGGTTGATAACACAACGTTCCTTCTTCCTATTTCATCAATAGAATTAATTTTAGGTGACAAGCCTCTTCTTCTTCTAGAAACACGAGAATCTAAGGACATGAATGGAAGGCCAAAAATGAAGGAACAAGAAGGTTACTGTTGATTTCTAGGCTTCCTACGTCTAGCTTCCCAACGTTCTTGGGCATTAATATCTCGTTCAATTGCTTCCCATGAATTATTAAGCTCAACACAAGTATTGGCAGTGTCTAAAATGGTGTTGAATAAATTCAAAGCAATCCTAGTATGATCTTGAAGACCGGGTTCAATATTGGGCTGCCTTGCAATAAGCACATTCATTAAGAAATAAAATAGTCAAAGAATCGATATCAGAAAAATAGATGTATTCGATGCTAATCAAGCATAACAATTAACCAGAGAGATATTGAAGATCTCCCCAGTATGGTTGCCAAATAAATGTTGAGGAAAAGATATGAAATTATCTTACCCAAACATTTTCAGATCCTGCTTGGCTAAAGCAATATAGACAAGAATGTCACCCTATGTTTATAACCATCAAAACTGATATCCTAATTCACAAGTATTGTTTACAAGTGCTTAGGTTGTTTTTTTATAATTAAAAGCTTGCTGAAAAAATCATTTTTATGTAATTTTCTGAACATATCAGATGTTGAAATAAATATAGAGACAGAAGTAAGGACACCAAGTCAATAATCAACACATACGAGACATAAATCAATCCTTTATTTCATTCCAATTCATCAAAGAATCGTTCTCTTTACAAAATTTCCTGAGGAAGTTTTGGACCAAAGTCAAACTTAGACGTCCCCGATGAAACATACAAAAGGACTTCTGACCAAAAAAAAAAAAAAAAAAAAACTGAACTTGAAAAGCTAGTTCAGCTTGCCACAGATTGTTTCCCACTAGACTCTGCACAATAGCCTTTGTCAGTCATGAAAACTACTTCACAAACAGACAAGTCTACACAGACTATCAAAGATAGATCAACACCTTTGAAAAACAAGTGTCTGAATGATGTAATTCAACCCTGAATCTTGCTGGCTACAATAGGACCTTGCTATCATAAAAAATAATTAGGCTTCTAATGAATTAAGGAATGAATGAAAACTGAATTATCTCAACAAAAACTCAAAGAACAAATCTTAGTATGCTTCTCCTTCTATTCTCCTCTTGTTCCTCCCTTTCCTTTTTCCTTTAA
>ML793073.1:117599-143290 GCA_009831015.1 Picea engelmannii
TTAACAATCATAACACAACTAGTTAATTAAACAAAACATCCCTCCTTGTGACTCCCATCATCACATTCATATTTGACAATTTATCTCAATGATATTTGAAATTATTTCCAACATATATAACCCATATATCCAAAAATAGCATGCTGTCCAAAAAATTCAGAAGTCAATTGTTCTCAACATTTAA
This sequence comes from Picea engelmannii, assembly GCA_009831015.1. NCBI lineage: Eukaryota > Viridiplantae > Streptophyta > Pinopsida > Pinales > Pinaceae > Picea > Picea engelmannii. The sequence goes on from ML793073.1 coordinate 117,784, forward strand.
TAAATAAAAACTTAAAATACATACTTTCCACTTTGAGATGCAATATTTCCCTTGTTGTTATTGTCACCTTTTGATCTCTCTGAATTTTCCTTAGGTTGTGTTGAGCCTTTAGGCCTAATCTTACTAATCACATGAGAGAAATCATCCCTCAAATGCATGTGGGAGGACACGGATTTATCAGAGCCATTGGAGGGTGAGGAAGGGGCAGTAGTGGCTTTTCCTTTTCCAGGGGCATGGTGGGCCTTGATTTTCAACCTTTTACTCGCATTGGAAGACCGAAATGGTGAGTGGACAAGGGCAGCTTGGACAATTTGATTGATAGGCAGGGGAGCAGGTAAACACAAATTGGGCCAACCGCGATGTTGGGAGACTGTCGAGTGGACAATCTCTTTCCATCCATCATTTTCGGGAACTTCAGGTTGCAATGAGACATGAGGGGGCACATGAATACCAGGGACCTATGGGGCTTGGAAGGGAGGTCTTTTAGGCCTAGGTTGGGCCACTCCTTGCCCAATCCAGTTAAAAACCCCAGCTTGAAATAGTTGGCCTAACTCTTGCAAGTCAACATCAAAGTGTATGGAGAATCTTGGCTTTCTAGGGCCCTTGTTCCAATTACCTCCTCCTCGTTTACCTATGACATGGCTACCTCATCTGAAAAGGCTCATTCTTGTATGCATAATTGATTAGCAAATAGTTTATTTAACAACCATACATGACAACTTTTAAAATATGAAATAAATTTTGGCTCAACAACATATCAGACTCATGCAATCCAATCCATACAATTTATTTAATCGTTTTCAATGAGCACGGGGTGAAAAAAGGTTCTAGGATATGCGAGGGATTTGTATTGAGCAAAAAATGTTAAAATGAGGGGGAAAAGATCATGATTATTGCTCACAGACAACAAACAATCAACTGTAATGTAAACCAAAGAACCTATCACTGTAATCCATTCCTGCGATCTTAAATTGTTACAATACAGAGTTCCTCTGAAGTGTAATTAAATTTTAGGAACAGGGAGTGGATAATGAATATGGGAAGGCAAAGGGATTGTAATTAGAAAAAAGTGAAATAATGGTAGGGGAAAAGAGCGGATATTGTTCGAAAAATCAATTAAGTAATCCATAAAACAATTTTGTATTTAATGCAAAGGATCCAACACTAACCAAATAATTATTGTCATCGATTTAAACAATTATTGTGTATTAAATTGCTCATTGTTCACATTGAAATCTTCAACACAGTGTCATCATACTCAAAATGATATGTCTTCCAAAACAATCTATATAAGAATTTTGTTTCCTCTCATTTGTCCCATTTAATATTTAAAAAAAATTCCAAACGAACACACAGTCATTTGTTTCAACTCATCAAAACATCAACCACTGTCCATGAATTATTTCCTCAAAACAAACACAGACACAAGTTCTTTTAAAAATGTGCCCAATTTCATCCCTCTAACCAACTTATCAATTAAATTGTAGTGGAACCATACTATTATAAAACCCATGCCCATCTATGATGGTGCAATCAAACGATACGATGCTCGATATCCATAACATACACAACAGACAACCAAGACTCTGACATCAAATTTCCAATTGTAATGATCCCGATCGGGACATATTAAACACAGAATAAAAACAATCATCATTTCAACTTATACCATGTTGTGGGAAACACACACAGACCAACGCATAACACAAGAAGCATCGTTGTGACATAATCAAACCATAAAATAATGTTGAGTTAACAATCCAACTGTTACAGCACAAGAGGCAACAACTGTGTGTCCATTTCCTTTTCTCAAATCAACCAATTAAACCATGTTGGGCTATCAATTCAATTGTCATAATAAATAATGCAACGACTATATACCAATAATAAAAACCATTGTCAATGATATTAACAAAGACGATCCAATAATCAACCACTATCGACGCTACTCCACCAAATCCTAACAGTCAACAATATACCCGACTCGTTCATTTATAAAAAATGGGCTTTGAATAATCAAGGGTGAGCTCTAAGTAATCAAGGGTTTGCTCGGTGGAACCAACACAGGGATACTGGAGTCGACCACACCAACAACAAGTGAGAACCCTTGGAGACAACATGGTGGACACACATGCCACATAACCATTGGCTTGCAAGGCAGGGTGACAGTGAATAGAGGAGCAGAGGCTTCTTACTAGCCAATGATAACATCGAGAACACGCAGGGCATAACCCTCATGGTTTTCCCCAAAAAAATGAATAATTTTGATACAAATGCAGAGCTCAGGTAATAACAACCAACCCTAAAGAAACCCTCTTGGCATAATAGCCACCATAACCAATTGTGCAGACCCCAATAACATAAACGAGCCCACAACCAGGAGAAAATGATAGCAGTGATCCAAGGTGGTTCAAAATCAAACACAACAACCCCATAACACCAAATACGATTGGGTATGTTTAAAGAATTGTGTGGAGACGACTAGAAAGTCTTGATCGAATGAAACCCTCCAACAAAAACTCATAAAGACAACATAGATCTTTCATGGCTTCCACCACACATAACAGTCAATAAAATCGTGACTTCAACCATCCAATCTTCCATTTGCAACGAATAACACACAAACAACCATTCCAGAGAAACACCAAAGTTCACAGTTACCAGCCTTAAGAAAAACATAGACCAATACATCATTGATCCAACATTTATTTCATAATAGAGTGAGTTCATGGATGGCGAAAAAAAAACATACCTGTAACCAAATTGCCTTAAAAATGCAAGCTTGGTTGAGCAGTTCCTTCCTTTCCTGAATATCGGAGTTCAACCACAACAAAACAATTGAACGATAGCCAAGCTAGGGTGACAGCCAGTGGGAGAGGTATGGAGTGATGTGCAGTAAATGCACGTTGCTTCCATCCTCTACTCATTCAATTACTTAGTACACACCAGCCATCCATCAATTAATCCATTCAATTAATCCATGCATCGAAACTAACATCCATTACTTTCCAAGTGTGCCACCCTATATCACCTTAACCATTGAAATTATTCCATAACGCATACCAAATTTGCCTTCATATGACTCAATATATCGTATAGCCACTAACGTCAACTAACATTGCTAGTTAGGACTAACATCAACCCTTAAAATTTTCAAATGCATATAGTATAGCATAGTTTAGTTTCGTCTCCTTAGATTTATTCCATATTTCTTTTATATTTTGTCATGACTAACACGTGTTTTGTGCAGGTGTAATATGTAATAGATCATGGCACCAATAACATTGTAATAATAGTTTACATAAGCCATCATGACACAGAATTGAGAATTTAGAGTAATGAAACCCACACATAGCATGCATTATCTATGTGCCATTTGTCACAAATAGAACTAATATTTTATCATCAATCTTGTAGAGCACTATAAGCATCATCGAACAATAGCATAAAATGTATAACAAGATTATCTCTAATCTTCCAATCTACAAGGGGGTCCCACCTACTAGTATTATATATAGCATTAGCTTATAAATAATAGGCTTTAACAATACTTTGTGGGCGAATTCCTCGTTGCAATTTTTATCGTCAACAAATACTTTACAGAGACAATATGCCATAGAGGGTTTTGTCGAGGTCATTTTCCCAGTTTGGGAGCCCCTTGTTGTTATGAGTAAAATATCTCTATGGCTTGGGGTAAGCTACAACAAATGAAATGAATGTAGAAATCAACTCTAATCCCAAGTATGCTATATAAATGAAATGCTAACAAGACAAGGTCAAGAGCCTACCTCGTCTRGATGTTCRATGAAGACCATCGTTGATCACACAACTCAAAGATTTATACCTGCAACYTGTMCTCAACAACCAAGATATGMAAGCATATGATGATAATATATAATGTTAGCATATAAAATAGCATAATCCACTAACATTCATGACAAATACTCCCATGGAATAATAATTCAAATATTTGCAAGATATCAATTGGACAAGAAAAGAGTATTTCTATTAAAATAATCAACATAAGTAGATAGGTGAAAAACTTCTGTAACAACACTTCTCGGAACCGAGAAACTAAGTCCCTCCAACTTGGCCTCCACCACTTCTATCCTCGACCAAAGACAAGCTCATATAAAGGAGACAATGAGGTTCTCAATCAAAGAAGGAAGAGATTGGGGGATGGACAATGAGTTCATACTTTTCAGGATAAAGGGATGCATACACAATGTGAAGTGAAGTTTTTCCAGAGTATCTTTGCTCTCAAAAATTGAATTCTCCTCCTCTCCACGGCTTGGATATGGATCAATTTATAGCCTTCAAATGGAACTAAAGGCCCGAGTAAGAGCGTTTCCAGTATATGGAAGGTCAAGTATCATGGATCTCATGACATGACATGGAAACCCGACATAATTTTTAATTTTGAGCACCAATCCCGATGTGCGCGGGCTGTAATGGAGCAATTTACATATACACATGTTGTCTAACTGGTAGGGCACGTATATGCGGAAAAGTGTGTTTTTTTGGATCTGGAAGGTACAAAAGGGGACTTGAAGTCTGCATAAGGAAATGGAAATGCCATTTAAGAAATTTGAATGGGGTGAGGAAAAATTTGCTATAACAGATGCCCCCTAATGTGTCAGGTTAGAGGAGTATCTGTGATGGCCAAAATACATTATAATTCCCAGAAGTGGAGTAATGGAGACTCAACTGGAAGTGCTAGTTTCTCATGAGAATATTACAGTCCATAATGACTTTGTACACATGGATGCCAATTTGAATTACACTGCAAATCCATGTGGAAATATACCAAATAGTTGTTCACGACCATGAATAGGGAGTACAAGGTAGACACATGCCATAGGATGTCATAGTCATGAACAAAGGGCCAGTGGAAACCAGTCTCAAAATCAATCTGAAGATATATGTATACAATGGAGTACAATCTGATCTCCCATGATCATTGAAGTCATATAAGTATTGGCTCAGTGAAATACAACAACATAATAGGAATGTCGCTATTGTAAGCTGGAGGTCTTCTACACTATCCGTCGAAGGTGCAAGTCTACATCATGTGAATAGAGGAGTTGATGTCGAACACAATGAGACTTCGTGTGATTACCTACCACTAAGGTATATTATTGACAAACCTGAGACAACCTACCGATAATGAAAGTAAGTATCAAGGCATCGAGTACATTCTTACAAGTGTGAATAAGGATATTGAGGTTGAACACTTGAAGAATCCATCGATCATGAGACATTAATGTATTCCCAACTGTCGATGGTGAGAGAACCTGGCACTGATGAGTGCAAGCCTCTAGGTACTCATAGGACTCAAGGTCTCATTTCCATAATAGATGAGTTGAAGTCGATGGAAGGAGACCCACTGAAAGGAGAGCATTAGGAAATCTCTCATCAGTCAACATGAGGTACAAAGAAATACCTTGATGATTAGGAGGAGCTCAGACGAATATGATGTTTCATGAACCAATGACACTGTGCATCTTTCGCATGCACCATATGCAAGTAGTGTACAAAAAAGACCCTCTGAATATCAATGAATAAGGAAGATTGTCGACAAAGGCGAGGTGATCCAAAATGGATCCAGGAAGGCCTAAAAATCAAATTTCTCGTAATTGGATGAAACCAACTCCATCACGTTGGGCTCGTCAAGCTGTTTCCGTCCATATATTTTTCTTCAGAAAATGGACACAGTATGCAGAAGATATCATGATCTGAATATCAGGTCAAACATGCAAAAAAGTCAAAGTCAAAGTCAACGCTGACATCAACAGTATGTCATGATGATGTTAGCAGTATGTCATGCTGACATCAGCATGAGACATGACAACACCAGGAGTTGACACGTGTAACTCAATTTTGGCTTTTTTAGGGGTGATTTGGCCCAATAAAAAAGTAACATGTTGCACCGTACGGAGGTGACATGTGGCACTTTATAGACATGACATGTGGCAATATGGAAGGATGAAGTGGAAACCATATGGATGACATGTGGTAGGTGATTGGGCAGTGACGTGGAAGTACAAATGTTGACATGGTAGGGTGACGTGGAAGTATGGATGCTTACGTGGAAGTACGAATGTTGATGTGGCAGGGTCGTACAATGACATGACAGCCATACAAATGACATGTGGTGACTGATGTGGAGATTACGTGGACTGTATAGACTGACATGTGGTAGCCGTACATATGACATGTGGAAACTATACGATGACACGTAGCAGGTTGACATGGCTCGCGCTAATGATGAGGTGACAGGTGGCCCAATGAGGAGGTGCCATGTGGCACCTTTTTAGAAGGTCAACTAAATTTGGCAGTTCCTCCAAATCTAGCGGTTCCATCGAATCTGGTGGATTCCTCCAAATCTGGCATAATCTTGCTAGATTTGGCTAAGTGGCGCTAAATTTGGTGGAGTTTGTCTTATTTAGTCGAGCACAAAAATCAAGAAAAAATAAGTTTTTTGGCATGCAAATCGAGACTATACGGATCTGACAGGGTGTAGCATTGGGATTCGTGTCGAGGGGAGGCCCCAAAGGACTGTTCAAAAGTAGTTTGACTTTATACTCAAAATTTGCATAATTTCGATGGGAGTCCGTATATGGATTATGTTTCTACATTCGAGTAGCCAAACAGAAAAGTGCCTCCAGAGCCCGAACTATTGATCCAAGCATAGTCGACTTTATACTCAAAATTATTAGAATTTCCTATTCCAGCCAATGGTGATTTCTGTTTCTGTCCAGAATTTGCAGATCTAAAAGGTGGTTTCACGAGCTGTTACGTAAGCCTTTTTTTTGTATTCTTAAATCATTGAATATTAATAAGAAGCCTTCCCCACTGAGACAAAGGCCCGGAGACGTAGGCAAACTTGTGTCGAACTCCATTAACAATCTTGGTGTTATGGTTTGTTGTTTTTACTTATTATATGGATGAAACATTATTTAATTAAGCTTCTTCTCTTAATTCCTAAATGGTAAATCAACTCATGCATAAATTAACCATAGTATTTTAAAAGATCAATTTCGGATCACGAGGAAACCACCAACAAGGTTAATGGAATCCAAGACACAGAATGAGTCCCAATGTGTGAATATATTTCTTGGCGTCGAACACAAGGGAAACCCCCCATTCAACGACCAATGAGGAGATTTCGACTGTTGGGTTCAAGGTTACTTACCCATAATGAAATTAGGACCATGGTGCATGATAGGACTATAGCTTCATGTGACTCTAAGACACACCGAGGGTATGGCTGACATGAAAAGTCAAGAGTTCTGAGAAATGGCCAACACATGCTTATAAACTTCCTTTGAACAAGAGAATAAGACATATGGAGGACTCCCACAGCATAGACTTGATGATTAAACTTTGTGATGCAAGAGGTGTCATCAAACTCTCCATAGGGACTAGAAGAATAACTAGTCAGAGGAGTAAACTCTAAATAACAAGATCAACTTCCTAAGATCATGCTAAACACAAACTTTGGATAACAAGTGGACTCAAAATTTTGTGCTCTGTTCAAAGGCGACACGACTACTGCCAATATGAGATAATATTCTTTTCCCGCTCGTCTTTTTTTTGTTTTTCATAGGAAAATGAATGTTATGATACAAGAGAGGAAACGAGTGTTGCGAGTAAGCAACTAGTTCCAAACAATGGAACATACCTATGCTCAATGAAAGGAAATGCATGTAGGGTATGAACAGTCAAGGGAATGTTTCCTCTTAGTGTATAGAGTGTCAAGCTGCGAAGGATATAAACAAGGCTATGTTTGGCTGGTGGTGCAAATTGTTGAGGTAAAAGGCTTATAATGAGAAAGCGAAAAATCGACAATAGGCTCAATACTGCAAGTGAGATAATGGAATGCAATTACAACTTAACTCCAAAGAATGTCCTTTTTCTTAGATTTAGTCCCCTAGGACCAAAAAAGTATAAAATAATACCTAGGAGAAATCTTCTAGCCAATTTTGACTAGAGTGTTCATTTTTCGTAATTAGTCTACTTGGTTCAAAAATGGGTTAAACTTACACCAAATAGACGTCCTTTCAAATCCATTTAACAAGTGTGAAAGAGACAAGTTCACTCGACAATCTTTTCTCTTTTGAGAGAGTAGGAAAAGAGATTAAACAAGACTTGGTGGGAGTCCCATGGGTGAAGGTCGGGATGCTTGTGAGTATGAATATGGGGTTCAAACGCAAAGTCATATCAGAATTATAAGGGACTCTCGGTCCTATGGAATAACTTTTGCATGGGCACCAAATGGCACAAAGGTTCTAACTAGGGAACCCATGTTTGGTAAGCCTCTACCACTTAATAATGATTCTTCTAGTAGCAGTAAGAAGGTTCCGTGTCACTAGTAAATGGGTTCGTACCTAAGGCATATGGGTCACAGTCATAGGACAATGCAAAATGAAAAATGGAGTGACAACCTATCCTATATGTTGGTGAAAGGAAATACCTTCCGAAGTCACGAAAAAACAATATGACTCTAGAAACCGCAAAAAATCTTGGACAAAACCACCAAAACCAACTCTTTCCATTGTACTATTAGTTCATAAGGTCAAAATATCAGCCCAAACTATATGAAATGGGTAAAAAAATTCTACTAATAGTGAAAAATAGACTTTTTACCATACCATTTGAGTTTTTCACCCACATAGTGCATTTTAGGCCATTTTTCCCTCGATCTTCAAGTGTCGATTGTGGGAGATACGATCAACGAAATTAGAAATTGTCTAGACCAAGTAAGTGCCCTTCCCCTCCTCTGCATTTTCAGTGGATTAAAATTCAATTTTAGGTCAAATTTTTTTAGTATTAGAGGGCATTAGATGTGAACTAGGGTGTACGCGGGTGGTAGATTATCGGTTCACGTACATGGAGGCATGTACGTGGGAAAAGAAAATCATGACCTCATATATGCAACTCTATATGCAACTGTTAACACTATAGCCCACGTACAAGTCCACAAACAATATTTTTTATAAAATTTAACTCAAAAAATGACTTTCCTTTGAAAGGATGGTGCTTGAATGGAGAGAGAGGGAGCATGAAGAGATAGATGCATGAGTGGAAAGTAATGCAGGGGCCCAACTAGCTCTAAAAATATGCGTCCTTTACAAATTTTGGGCTCTCAAAGGAATGAGGTCTCAAGTGAGGTTATTCCAGATGCTCGTAAACTATTGGGATCCATAGACAAAGGCCTTCAATCTCGATGGGAAACCATTGAGGATTGAAGTGGATGACATATATTTCATTACAATATTGTCTCGTCAGGGCAAGGTAGTGAATCTCAAGGCTCGGGAGGATAGGGGTGGTATGACCATGGAGGATTACATTTCCACCCACTATGTTGCAAGCATAGATAAAGTAGGGAGCCAAGTCCCAATCAGGGTGATCGGGAAACTAAGTTTGAAGATCATCGTACTTGTTCTTACATGGATCTCGAGGTCAGCCTCATTGCACCAGGCTTCAAGGCCACTCATTTTCTATGTAGTGGAGTGTTTACGACCCACTGTTTATGACTTGTGTACCTCACTATTGACTAACATAAAGAGTTAGTTGATGGATTGCAAACAAGGGAGGAAGAGAAACTCTAGGTTTGCATCTATCTTGTGTATTTTTTTCTTTGACCGGATTCCAGGTTTGAGGCCTAGAGTAGAGATCATTCCACATGGACCACACGATCTAGCCATGTCACGGTGGGCTAATGTTATGAGTCAGCTAGGAGGTGGTAGGGTGCCAACCACTTACAACAAGGAGTTATTTTTCTGGTGGCACCGATAGGTGATAGCCATTGAAGACAACTGCTATGCTGGAATCGACTATAGAGGGGATCCAGATATTCCCTTGCCACCAGCCTCCACCTACTGTGATATTGGTAAGAAATGTTTTTATATATTTCATTTTTTGTATTTTTTCAAAAAGAGTAAAAAACACAAAATGTTTTGTATGGTATGAAGTGTTAACAATAGTTTTGTCATGTAGATGTAGGTCCACGAAGACCAGATGGATTTCCACGACATCGATGGAGGAGTTGGGGAGATGAAAATACAGGAGGAGATGCAGATAGAGTGCTACAAAATGTGCAGGGGAACCTATCTCGATTGACACATAGGATTCCTATGGCTCAGGTGGAGAATCTTCTAGAGGCTATGCAGTGGTAAGTGGTGGGTGTGTCCCGTGTGTGGGTGCGACTCTTTTGGCGTCTCGCAAACACTGTATTGTTCTATCATGATACGCATTCGGCACCACAGGTGTAGATTCCATGGTCATATATATATATATATATATATACCGGCCATATATGTATTTTGAGGGTGTGAGCCCCATTTTGTACTATGACACCATATTTTTTGAAAAGATGAAATATAAAAATTTTGGTCTTAGGCTTTACTTATATATGTTACAATGTGTACATACATGAATTTTTTTTCTTTACTTCAATTATGTGACAAATGCCAATCTAAAACATAATTAGCATATGCATCAAATACATAATTAGAGCTTCTAAGTATATGATTATAAGTAAGAAAATCAAAGTATCGTTCCCAAAGTCGTACCCGTAGGAATCGTCGGAGTAGAGTAGGGTCTCACACACGGTAACTGTCATTTAACTGACATACGACTAACTAGGAGTCCAGGTGAACCTATAAATACCGAACACCATGTGAAATGGCATAACGTAAAAGCTCTATAACGGTGCTATACTCAACCATATTATTCGTTGATGGCTCCAAAAAAACACCACCTGAAGATACCAATTGGCCTTCAGGTGAGTAAATGACCCACACGATGGAAGCCATGTTCCATGTAAGAGGACTCACACTGTCTGTGAATCCTAAGTAAATTGAAAACTCTGTTGACATCTGCCAAACAAAGGAAAACTTGATAAGCAAGTCATTGACACAAAGGAAAAGGTGTATATAAATTAAGATACACTACTATACAAAGAGTCACGCCCAAGCTTGAGGGCTCAAGCGTAATATATTTTAAGGTAGAGCCCATTTCTGGTCTCATCCAACATATGCCCTTCATAATCCTCTAATTCATAGGATCCTTTCTCTAAAACACGTCGCGCGATATAAGGACCGTGCCACATGGGGTTGAAATTTCCTACCCCCAACGGTTCTTTGGATTGGTCATATAGGAGAACCAATTCACCATCAGTGTACTGCCGAGGAAATACAGACCTATCATATTGAACCTTAACACATCGTTTATTCTCTTCGATAGTTGTAGAGGCATCTCGACATTGCTCATCTAAATGCTCTAGATGTACAAGGTGTTATTCAAGATCGGATGTCTTAGGTAGGAGCTCAATTTCCAGTTTTAGGAAATGGATTTCGCATTCAATCGGAAGGATCAAATCCACACCATGTACTAATTGAAAAGGATAAAAAATGATGGAAGTCTTAACCGAGGTTAGATATGCTCAAAGCGCAGGGTAAAGAATTAGATGCCAATCAAACTTGCTCCAGTTGATAGTTTCTTGCAAGATGGTCTTGAGAGATTTATTTACTATCTCTACTTATCCATTTTCTTGGGGATAATAAGGGGAAGAATGACCATGATTAAACCCCAATTTTGATGCTAACTCCTTCATTATTTCATTCTGAAACTAACTTCCATGATCAGTGAAAATATCCCTTAGGATTTTGAGCCAAGCTATAATTTGGTTGAATACGAAGAATGTTGCAGTCTTACCATCGAATTTAACAGTAGGAATGGCCTATGCCCATTCAGTGAAGTAATCCACAGCCACAATAATATTCAGATGCCCCCCAATCGAATCTAGGTTACAGTCCATAAAATATGCCCCCCACTTGGTGAAGGGACCGACAGTGATGAATGGGTGAAGAGGGGCTGGATGCGAGTGCATTTTCTGAGAGAACACCTGGCAAGTGTGACACTTCTTGACTGCTTCAACACAATCTTTAAAAAATGATGGCCAAAAATAACCGGCTCGCTAATTTTTTTGGGTTGTCGCAAGCCCAGATAGATGACCACCACAAGCCCTGCTATGACAGTCATTGCAAACCAACTCATCTTCCTCGTGAGTTAAGTAACAACACAAAATATTATCTACTCCTCGACGATACAAAGTGTCATCAATGATAAGGTAGTTTTTAGCTTGATGACGTATACGTCATCAATTGTCTCTCGATAGATGCTGGGATAACTTCAAGGTTTGAAGATAAACTAGAATGTCTCCATACTAGGGGTCCGAAGACAATATAAGGAAGATATGTTCATCTGTGAATGAATCGTTATGAATAATGTCCTCATATAATTGAGGAAAGTCTGATATTAGTTCAGAAAAAAACTAACGATTTCTTAGACTTTGCTAAAGCTAAATCGAGATCAAATTCTTTCAAAATAACAATCCACTTATTGTATTTCCCCCCTATGATACGCCTAGTAAGGACGTATTGAAATGGATTGATATCCTCAACTACGGTAGTTTTTCAAAGTAATATATAATGTCATAATCTTTGAACTACATGTACGATATCCAAGGCTCATTTTTCAACGTGAGAGTACTTAAGTTTAGGACTGACTAAGATAGTAGACAATGTGTTGATAGAACTCATGATCCTCCTGGACCAGAACCATACCAACCATCCCTTCAGACACAACAATATAAAGCAAATAGTCCCTATTTTAGTTGGGAGGCTTCAGCAAAGGCACTAATACTAAGGCTTTCTTAATAGCATCGAAGGATTCCTAGGTTCACTCATCCCATATAAATGGAGTATCCTTCTTAAAAAGATGCATGAAACCCTTAGTTAAATTGGCATAGTTCACTATAAACCGACGCAAGAAATTATACTTCCCCTGTAAACCTTGAAGCTTTCGAATGTTGCACAGGGGAGGATATCGAAGTATTGCCTCAACCTTCATAGTATCCACCATGATCCCATGCTCAGAGACTAAGAATCCTAAAAGACGGCCAGACCTAATGCATAATATGAACTTATGAGGGTTCAGACGGATGTGATAGTAACGACATCTCTCAAATACTAATCGAAGGTGAGTGGAGTGATATACTCTCTTGCGAGAGTGAGAAGCAAGATCATTTAGGTAAGCTTTGACAATATGTTTGAGATCATGAAAATAAAAGTTCATGGTGCATTGGAAGGTTTCTCCGGCATTTTTAAGGCCGAAAGGAATTTTCCGGTATGGAAAAGTACCACAAGGACAAATAAACATCGTCTTGTGTTGATCCTTGGGTTTATTTTGAATTTGATTATATCCTGAAAATCCATCCATAAAAGAAAAAACTTCAGTTCTGGCACACTCATCGAGAATCTGGTCAATGAAAGGAGTTGAGGAGTTATATTTAGGACAATCCTTTTTCAGGTCTCAAAAATCCATACATACGCAAATGGTTCCTTGTTTCTTATTCACAAGAATGAGGTTGGACACCCATTCAGTCAAGGGAACCGAGTAGATGAAACTAACATTAAGTAGCTTCTCTACCTTTGCCTTAATAATAGGGGCCTTCCTAGGATTAACAACTCTAAGATGTTGTCAAACAGTTCTAGCATCCGGATAAGTCTTTATCTCATGGTCGACAATGCTAGGGTCGATCCCTGACATCTCTTTGTACAACCAAACGAATACATCACAAAATTATTTGAAGAGATCGGTGTAGATCTGAATTTGTTTAGGCGAACAATCTGCACCAATATATACATTCTTAATTTTGCCAGGAATTCGAAAGATGTCGATCGTGATGGTAGGAGAAACATTCGCCATGTTTCCTTCGACGTAAATACCATGTGTATTAAGTGGAACCACAACGTGACCGGCCATCTCACTAAAGGTAGATCTAAAGTCATCATGTTCGATCCTAACGAGTTCTGGGAGGAAATAAGAGCGATGATGCATATCATCCCAAGGCCTATCTGGACCATTCATGGCCTCGAAGATGAATTCATCCGAAGGTAAAGTATTGTCAAGGAAATCATGTGAAAAAGACAATGGGGTGGCCCATACGGGCGCTAGAACAAGATCCTCCTCATCTGCTTGTGAGGAGTAAGAATCTAAGTCAGCAATAGAGTTAAGAACAACCTAATATGCAACCTCTACCGTTAACAATGGAATTTCCATCCCAATAAGTTACTGACCTTTTCACAATGTAGTCAGTGAAGGTAGGGTCCAAGGATTGTTGAAATACGAAGTACGGAAAGGAACGAACCTCATTGACGATGAAGACCTACTGGAAATGGCATCAATATGATGGATTGGTGCCATGAAATCAAAGCTACCCATAAGAGAGGAATACATTCCGACACCAATATCCTCAGTTTCTTGCTGAGAATTTTCAATCATTGGGATCGAAGGTCCAATTGATGCATTAGGAATAGCATGCACAAAGGACAATTGATTAATCGTCATTATTTTCCCCTCGTGAGGAAAACATAAAGTGTGAAAAATAGATGACATGACCATAGTCATGGCATAAGTCCACTTACGCCCTAGTAATAAATTATAGTCAAGGGGTTCATCAACCACCTCAACATGAACCTCCACTTTATTTCCACCTAACTAGACCGGAAAAGCAGGAAGAATTTCATGGGGTTGAAAAGAACATCCATCAAATGAAATCAACATAGTCATAGATTGGGATAAATTCAGAGAGCCAATGGATTTCCAACAGGTTAGGGACATAACGCACGTCACAACACCTTCATAAATTACAGTGCATTTGATGGTATATTTCGTGTACTCCACATGGATTTGGAAGGCCACATGGTAAAGCAAGCAAGGCTGAAAATCAATGACGTCAAACTTAATAACCTTCGAGCCACATGGTTCTAGAGCTCCTAAAGTAGATAACAAGGCGCTCCTCTATGAAGGACACGTCTGGAGCACCTCCAAAGCTGACATCACACAAGCGGTTTGACCCAAATATTCGACAATCAAATAGTTATGGGAAAATATGGCATTGGGATTGTGGGAAAATCATTTCAATAATCCTTTCGAAATACGAGGCAGAGGCTCTGGTTTTTCGATCTGCAAGGGTGTTTCTGGAGGAGGGGGAGACTTTGGACCTGTAACAGTCTATGAAGAATCATAATCATGAGCTCGACTGGCTACATCAATCTCATACTTGACCATATTAACGCATAGACGGTCACCTTCATGTGTCGAGGGGTTTTGATTCCCGCTCAATGCATTTTCGGTGTTGGAGGACCTCAAATACATGTGTTAATTATGTGAAAACGGATTGGTCAACACAACGGGTAGTTGCGATAAGAGCCTCGAGGCTTCCTCAATTTTGGGGCATATGTGGGTAAGGTAATAATCTTTACAAAGTTTACAAGGAATACCTGCATAAATCAACTATAATCCCAAGTATTCTATATAAATGAAATGCTAATAAGACAAGGTAAAGAGCCTACCTTGTCTAGTTGTTCGATGAAGACCATTGTTGAGCACACAACTCAGAGCTTTATACCTACAACTTGTCCTCAACAACCAAGATACACAAGCATATGATGATAATATATAATGTTAGCATATAAAATACCATAATCCACTAACATTCATCACAAATACGCCCATGGAATAATAATTCAAATATTTGCAAGATATCAATTGGATGAGAAAATAGTATTTCTATTAAAATAATCAACATAAGTAGATAGGTGACAAACTTCTGTGTCGGCACATCTCAGAACCGAGAAAATAAGTCCTTGCAACTAGGCCTCCACCACTTCAATCCTCCACCAAAGGAAAGCTCATATAAAGGATACAATGAGGTTCTCCATCAAAGAAGGAAGAGCTTGGGGGTTGAACAATGAGTTCATACTTTTAAGGATAAAGGGATGCAGACTCAATGTGAAGTGAAATTTCTCCAGAGTATCTTTGCTCTCAAAAGTTGAATTCTCCTCCTCTCCACTTCTTGGATATGGATCAATTTATAGCCTTCACATGGAACTGAAGGGTCGAGTCGGAGTGTTTCCAGTATATGGAAGGTCAAGGATCATGGATCTCGTGACGTGACATGGAAACACGACATAATGTTTGGGCATAGGTGGGTAAGGTGATCATCTTTACAAAGTTTACATAGAATGTCTGTTGAAATCAACTCTAATCCCAAGTATTCTATATAAATGAAATGCTAACAAAACAAGGTCAAGAGCCTACCTCGTCCGGATGTTCGATGAAGACCATTGTTGAGCACACAACTCAAAGCTTTATACTTGCAACTTGTCCTTAACTACCAAGATACACAAGCATATGTTGATAATATATAATGTTAGCATATAAAATAGCATAATCCACTAACATTCATGACAAATACACCCATGAAATAATAATTAAAATATTTTCAAGATATCAATTGGACGAGAAAAGGGTATTTCCATTAAAATAATCAACAGAAGCAGATAGGTGACAAACTTCTATGTCGGCACATCTCGGAACCGAGAAACTAAGTCCCTCCAACTAGGCATCTACCTCTTCAATCCTCCACCAAAGGCAAGCTCATATAAAGGAGACAATGAGGTTCACCATCAAAGAAGGAAGAGCTTGGGGGTTGAACAATGAGTTTATACTTTTAAGGATAAAGGGATGCAGACTCAATGTGAAGTGAAATTTCTCCAGAGTATCTTTTCTCTCAAAATTTGAATTCTCCTCCTCTCCACGTCTTGGATATGGCTCAATTTATAACCTTCAAATGAAATTGAAGGGCCAAGTCAGAGCGTTTCCAATATATGGAAGGTCAAGGATCATGGATCTCTTGACGTGACATGGAAACTCGACATAATTTTTAAATTTTGAGCACCAAACCCAATGTACATGGGATGTAATGGAGAATGTGCTTTTTCAGATCTGGAAGGTACAAAAAGGGACTTCAAGTCTGCATAGGGAAATGAAAAGGCCATCCAAGCAATTTACATGGGGTGAGGAAAAAATTTCTATAACACTTGTAAGCTTGGAAGTTATTTGAATGAAAAGATGGTTTGAAGGGGCAAATTTTATGTGTGTTGTGTGAAGTTTGGTTTCCATATTTTTTCTTTCGTTGTTGTATTTCCAACAAGTATATTTTATTATTTGCGTTGTAATTTGATTGCAAGCAAGGAAATAGACAAGGTAGTAAAGTATCTAGGTGTTGGGAATAGAGATTTTAACATGGTATCATAGCACTCACTTTAAGAGGAAGCCAAATTTTAGATCCACTTCAGTGTGCAATAGATGTTTCATATCTTCAAGGAGATCTTTGCAGATCTATAAACAAGAAATTAGGAATTGAAGGATGGATTTCTATGAAATAATCGTACAATAGAAGAAGTTTTTTTTGCAAGTATACGCATTGTACAATGCAGCAAAACGTGTACATACACGCGCAACATAAGATCATTGCACACATACATGCTTTGCAGTGCAGTGGGTCACATACATATGCACTGCACAAGTCAAGCAATACACGTACAAGTTTGTACAGGGGCAGTTTAAACAGAAAGTTATTTCCACGGAAAATTATCATATCTAAGAGATGGAAACAACAAGTCTGAGAGTTGAAGACAGATTGGATGGAGCATCCAACTTCCTATCTTGGAAATCAAGGGTTACTTTTATTTTGAAGGAACAGGACTTTTGGGAGATTGTTGATAAAGTAGTTTATGCACCAATGGATCTGCAAGTATTGGCAATTCATAAAAATAAGTAGATCAAAGCCCAATGAATAATCTTGGATGGAGTAAAGGATCATTTGATTCATCACTTATCTGAGAAGAAGATGGCCAAGGAAATGTTTGATTCCCTGGTAATTTTATTCCAAAGTGATCATTTGAACATGAAGATTATCTTGAGAAATAAACTCAAATCAGTGTAGATGTTTAGATCTGACAATGTTACCAACTACTTCATGAGGATCACTCAAGTACATGATCAACTTGCAGCTATTAGGTAGAAAGTGGATGACGTGGAACTTGTAAATGTGGCACTGAATAGTCTTCCAAAGTATTGGGAATCATTTTTCACGGGAGTCTGCACTTAGGAGAATCTTCCAGATTGGAAAAGGATTTTCGATGATTGTATCCAGGAGAATAGTTGTAACATCCCCAGCTCCCTGCTGGGAAATGCCACATCAAAATTTTGGCCTCTGATACCATTTTTATTTACTGATATGCTCTGCATATGAACAGAGTTAAGTAGAATAATAACAAGGTACAATAATCCGTGCATACATATACAATTTCAAACAAAGAAATAAATACATTATGTGCAGTAAGCAACGTGTAAAAATAATTACAACAGAATGCAATAAACAAAATTACAGACATTACACAACAAAATAATACTCGTTAAAGGAACACATATATGTTGTTGTAAAAACACCAACTACATGCAGACCTTCCACATTCCTCCTAGCCATAGACCACACTGCTCATAACTCATAGCAATGGGTCACCCTCGAGCTGGGGCTAAAACTCCACCAAGGCAAAGATATCCTAAGCCAAGCTAAGGTCTGTCTACAACCCAAAATACCTAGAATAAGGTACCAACTATGGTAGACAACATATAGTCTCTCATTCCCCACATGTTTGTCCCACCACAGAAGGTGTGCTCCTTCTCTGCTCAATAGTCCTTTGAATGCCCCACTTCTCTTTCTAGGCTTCAACAACAAGTCGGACGAGAAGTCTTAGAGCCTTGTAGTTGCAACTTGGAACCTTGGGAATCAATTCCCAACATTTCTCTCTCACCTAGAGAGAATTCTCACAGGCCTGGAAACCTACTTCTTCAATAACTCATGGACCTGACAAACTGCTTCTTCAACAACACACGGGCCCGACAACCCACTTATTTAGTCTAATTTTACCCAAAATATTCTCCAAGACTTCCCCAATACTGATACCATTGTAGAGTATGGTTGCCCGGTAAGGATAATGGAATAATGATGTGAGAATGATGGATATTAAACTACATCTACAAATTATATATGCATGGGTATTATGTGACACTTGGCACATAAGGACTAACTTTGTCCCCTACATATAATTCGTTCCCTTTCTTTGGGAACTTAGGATAACACAATGTATATGTATCCATAAATTAAACTTCTAGGAAATATTATTTAAATATTCCCTTGGCTTAAGTACTCTAGTATTAGCCCCTCTTCCTAGACTCTTAGCCTCCTTTCCCTTTCTAGAGGAGTTTATCCCCCCATATTATTTTGTCTGTTTGGTCAACAATAGTGCTGTGATTTTATTAATAATACGAGTGATTACATATTACAATGATAGGCACTCTGGCCATTTAGCATCTAGGCTCTTCAACCTAATAATCACATAGTCACTCAAGCCCATAATATCCTGGCTCACCAACCTATACGAACATATGTACAGTTATAACTTGGGATCAACCCGAGGGTATTACATTCCCATCCCCCTTTTGTATGCATTGTCCTCAGTGCATTACATACAATGTACATTCAAAATTCTTCAAAAAGCTCCATGCCTTTGAGATTTAAATCTAGTTGTTTTTCTGGTGTTGTCTTTCCAATCACATGATTCATATATTCATACTCCAGCTAGAAGTTATTTGCTCTATTCCATAGAGCTACTTCAAGAAATAATTATGCTCATTGTGGCATTCTTGAGCTGCCTCTTCCTTGTTGCACTCACCCTTCCAGGCTCAGGCATCCTTTTAGTGCTACATAGTCCGTCAATGACTCATCTTGCCAAGTCTTTCACACAGAAGGAGAGCACCAACTCATTACCATGCCCCCACTATGGATCTGCAATTTAAGGCTCCAATGTACCAACAATAGCCATTCTTCCAAAGAATTCCAACTTCAATACTATCATCTCATCTATATCACATATATACAATCAACATGAGATAGTGTCAAAATAATTCCATTTAGAAATTCAATTATTGTTTCATAAGAAAGTTCATATTTTTCCAAAATATGAAATTCCATCTCATATTTTCCATATTGTTGTAACAACAAGCATTAATATTTCTTATGGCTTGCAAAAGTTTCTTACTTGAGACCACTTTTCCTACAATCTTTTCATCTTTCATTCAACTAAATAGAGTATTAGTATTTAATGTACCATATAATTCTATTGGAATATTTACAAAGGCTCACAATGTGATTTCAAAATTGTCTACACTTAACAATTCAATCATAGGTATCAAACCATTTATTAAATAGAATCAAATTATCATTATTTTCATAAGAATTTTCAGCCATTAGGCTTTTCATTCTTTCAACATCATTATTTTAATTACATCATTATTAGTAATAATTGTAGCATTTCAACTGTTATCATAATCATTTCCATTAAATATCATATATACATGCATTCACAAAAATGCATTCAACAATTGCATTCTATTAGAAAAATGGGTGTGCTCATTTCACAATACACAATATAGCAATATTGTCACCCAACCATAGGAAAAAAGGCCACCCCCGAGCACCTTAACCTTGAAAAAAAAAATAATTCTAGTAGCAGACCAATAGCCAACCAAGGATATCACACCAAGCAAGGATAACCAAAGACCAAAAAGAAAGTCAAAACCAATAACCCAAGACAAGATCACTACTGCAATAGTTGCAGTTCTCCTTCACTCATGCACACTTCTTGTCGTTATGCAGTCGTGAGTGAGTGAGTTACAAATGAGATCTAGCTCCCTTTATTTATACTTCTCTATCTTAACTGACTAGGATGAATTATCTTCCTGGGGGATAATAACTCAATATTAATTTATTCTATTAAGGAAAACTGTCTTCTAGGGTTATTATCCAAAGCTTTATGGTTTCTCTTGCTTCTCGGAATATTCTAGTCTCGTCAAAGGTTACATGTGGAGGTTGATACCTCCTGCAGCTACCATAATATCAACACTCCCTTCTAGCTAGGGAGTTATTAAAGGTAATGTTCCTGAGCACAAACAAACCATTCAACTGGTAGCATCATCATAGCCACACAATCTATCTCATTATCAAATCACGAGCACCATCATCACTTATCCAACTAGAGAGTCTCCATGGAAATCAAAACAATGACATCCAATAGAACACAACTGTGTTTATACATAGTAGTATACAACTACTATCCAGTGGTACACAACCACTCTCAGTAGCACACTGCTACTAACCAATGACACACATTTAGTACCAATGGATCACATCCACCACAATAGCATACAACTACTATCCAGAGACATACATTCTCTACAATAATCATATCATCTGATATCAACAATATCATGATACCCACTTAGTCATCTAGGCCATTCTTCCACTCACATATGTGATATCTGGAAGAGCATCTCCCCCCCAAAAGTAACACATCAACCATGAGATATCTTGACTATTCTTCCCAAGTAGAAAAGAATAACTGTCATTGATTTCTTAACCTGGACCATTCACCTAACTAGGCCATTCCTCTGACACTAATCATAGTGCAACCTGGAGAGAATGAGCCTACCCTAGGGAATGTATGTCTCTAATTACTGAACTTGGACCATTCACCTAACTAGGCCATTCCTGAGGCACTAATCATAGTGCAACCTAGAGAGAATGAGTCTTCCCTAGGGAATCGCTGTCCAGACCATTTCCTAAGGAAATGACTGTCCTGCACGAACCTCCAAAATGGACCATTCTTTGAAACTTCTCACAACTATGAACTTTGAAAGGATGATTGCCCAACGAGGCAGACCATTCTACTTGAACACTACTCAGAGTGACTGCTAAGAAGAATGATTTTCCTATACCATTCCCCCACACTGGCCACAACGAGAATCATTGTCTATGGTACATAAACAATCTATAGGACCATTTTCATTACAAAAATGATTGTTCGATCTAGACCATTTTCTAAACTGGAAAATGACCGTCCATCAGAAATCTTGAACCACTTTCTAGACTGGAAAGGAAATGCCCAACCTAAACCATTTTCCAAACATGAAAATGACTTCCCATGAATCAATAACATATAAGTTCTCCCTCCCAACCTGGGGAGCCATATATTCCCTTTCAACTAAGGGAGTTATTTCCATGAGCCCCATCTTGTCCCTTAAGTATGCAAACTTTATCCTGGACAAAGGCTTTGTCAAAATATCTGCTACCTACTCATGTGTGGAGATATACTAGAGTTTCACTTCTCCTTCGTGGACTTTATCACGAATAAAGTAGTATTTGATCTCAATATGTTTCGACTGGTCATGAAACAATGGGTGTTCTGATAGCCTCATACAACTTTGATTGTCACAATATATTATCGTTGAATCTGGTACCTGATCAAATAATCCAGAAATCAGCTTCCTCAGCCATACTGCTTCGGTACATGCCTCACATGCTGCGATATATTCTTCTTCTGTTGTGTTGAGTGCAACAAACTTTTTTTTCCTGCTGGCCCATGATATCATAATAGAGCCCAAATTGAAACACATCCTTGAAGTACGCCTTCTGTCTTCTACACTCCCTGCCCAATTTGAATATGTGAATCCATGAAGTTGTATATCACTGGATGAGGCATATCTTAAACCATAGTTTAGCATCCCTGGAATATATATTTGAACATACTTTGTAGCTATCCAGTGTTCATGTTTGGGTTCCACTTGGAACTCGCTTAAAGTGTTTACAAAAAAGCAAATATATGGTCGAGTATTCACTAGATACATCAACGACCCAATCAATTGTCAATATGGGGATGGGTATACTAGATCATAATTTGAGTCTCTTGCTTTTCTTATATGTATGGTCATAGGAGTGGCCATGGATTTGCAATCCATCATTCCAAATTTCTAAAGAATCTTCACTGCATACTTTGCTTGTATAAGGAATATTGCACCATGCTTTTGCCAAACTTATAGTCCCAAGTAATAGTGCATGAGACCTAGATATTTCATATCAAACTCAGAAGCTAATTCCTTCTTACACTGGGTGATGAGAGACTCTACACCTGTCAAGAATAAATCGTCGACATACAACAATAGAATCACATGTTCATTGTTCATAATCTTGTAGTAGAGATTTGGATATGCATGACTCTTAGAGAAACCAAGTCTTATTAAGTAAATGTCAATTTTGGCATACCAAGCTCTTAGAGCTTGCTTGAGTCCATACAATTTGCGAACATGAGTGTCTTTGGTATGTACTTCAAAACCTTGAGGTTGTTCACTGTATACTTCTTCTTCAATTGCTCCATTAAGAAAGGATGTCTTTACATCCATGTGATGTAAACTCCATCCCATAGAATCAACAAGAGACATAATGGCTCTAATAGAAGTATATCTTGCAACATGAGAAAATGTTTCGTCATAATCTTCTCCCTCCTTCTAGGAGAACCCTCTAGCCACAAACCTTGCCTTGTATTTATCTATGCTTCCAACTACTCCATGTTTGATCTTGTAGACCCATTTTGAAGTTACCATTGATTTTTCCTCGGGTCTATGTACAATTTCCCATATGTCATTTTTTCATGATGGACTGGTATTCCTCTATCATGGATTCTTTCCACTGTTTCTTTTGAACTTCTTCTTCAAATGTGGTGGGTTCTTCATTTATAATTTTTGCCATACATGTTGCATAGCTGGATAATCTTTTGGGCTTCTTTCTTTCTCTGAAAGTGCCACTTGGAGCTTTGAGCATTTCTACTTCTTATAGAGTATCTTCAATCCAAGTTGGACGTTTTCTAGTTTTGGGTACAATGAATGATTCAATAGGTTCACGTGGTTGCATCGGATGATTAAGTTGTTATGGTTCTTCATTCTGACTTTTTGGAAGACATGTGCTTTCTTATTCAGGCTCTTCATATTCTTCTTCCATAGATTCTTCCATATATTTCTTGAAATGCATCTTCTCATGAAGGTTACATCTCTGCTGACTTCAATATTATGTTGTTTTGTAATATAGGTTCTGTGGACTTTGGAGGATTCACTATATCCAACAAATATGCCCTTATTTCGTGAGGGTTCTGGAGCCATATACTTCAATATGCGGTGGGGAATTATGTTCTCAACATATATTGTTGTCATGTCTGCTTCTCCCCATAAATACATGGATAAAACTTGATCATTCATTAATGCCTTCATGGTTTCTTCAATGGAGCTATTCTTCCTTTCTGCTACACAATTTTGTTGAGGATTATGAGGAAAGATTAGCTCCCTCCTAATCCCTGCTGATTTGCAAAAGGAAATAAATTCCTTGGATGCTTATTCTCCTTCATTGTCTATTCTCAAAGTCTTGATTTTATTGCTTGTGAGGTTTTCTATTTCTGCTTTGAATTCTGAAAGCTTCATCCTTAGTCTTCAAGAGATATAACCAAGTATTTCTTGATTAATCATGTATGAAGGTTACATAATAAAGACATCCTCCTAGAGATTTGACTAGCATCGGACCGAAAACATCTGAATGTATTAGATATAAAATTTCCTTAGATCTATTATCGCTACTTGAGAATGACTTCTTAACATTTTTACCAAGTGCACATCCTCTGCAAATTCCTTCATGTGTAGATTGTAGTTCGGGTATTCCTTCAACCATTTTCTTGACGAAAGGTAATGCTTGATAGTTAAGATGAACATACCTTCTATGCCAAAGTTCACTAGGATTGACTTCATCATGTACAAGAGCTTCATTATTACGTTCTAATAGTATGTATAATATGCCTTCACGAGTTCCAATAACTCTAGCATTCTCTATGTTGGAGTCTCTAGACCAAGATAGTACTTCACCATCTACAAAGGCTATTCTATTTCCTTTGTGTTCTAGGAAAGATATAGATACAAGATTCTTTTCTAAACTAGTTACATATAAGACATTACTCAAATGAACATTGTTACCTGATTCCAATTTGATGGAGGCTTGACCAATTCCTTTGATTGGATAGGTGTTCTTGTCTTCAAGTTCTACTTTGTGAGATGTCTTATTTTCATTTAGATTAGAGAGTTTGACCTAGTTTCCTGTCATATGTCTGGAAGCTCCACTGTCAATTATCCACATGTCATCTTCAAGAGCTCCTGTAAGAGATGAATAGTGTATATGATTAGCTTTTTCATTCATGATTTATGTTGACTGATAGATGGTCAAACTTTGACTTTGACTAGTCAAATGTTGACTTTGACCCAAAATTTCAACCTTGATGTTTTTTCATTCTGAGAATGCCAATAGGTGCGTTGGACTAAGACGCACTAGAATATCCTATCCTTGAGTAACTTGTTCCATCATAAGGTGTTGGGAAAGAGGTTTTAGGGTTTGCAGCTGCACCTACTAGTAACTCTAGTGATAGTGCTTCAATAATTGCTTCTACTAGAAACCCTAGTGGAAGTTCTTCAATGATCTTGATACTCTTATGGCTTAGCTTCCTTCTAGTGGTTAGTGTTATCACTCCAGGGAACTACTTAGGGTTGTAAGCTAAGTATGCCTGGTAACTTAAGAATTGAATACTTTTCAGTAGGTGGATCAATGGGATACCAATAAAGCACAATGAAGAGATTTACTTATCAGAATATCTTAATGAAC
>ML793073.1:154402-166778 GCA_009831015.1 Picea engelmannii
TTCTTTCTAGTTTCTTTCTGTTTACTAGGTGCTGCCTTAATAGCCTCCCTGGGCATAGAAATTCCCTTTCTTCTTCTGTGGTTAATAGGAGGATTCCTGTTTCTGGACCTCTTTGTTTTACTCTCTGGAGGTTTCTCAGTATTGAACTCGTTCCAAAACAAAAGGTGACTCCAACTTATTTGTTTTCTGTGAAGACCTTCTTTGACAAGGAGGCAAATCAAACCTTGATGAGATATCCTGCTTGCCACTTTGGCGGGCTGAGTCTTCACCTGCTTAGCCATTTTGGTCAAGGTCTTATGAAAAAAGTAGGGTATGTTCAATGGTTCCCTGCCAGTGAAGTGATTTAATAATTTAAAATGATAGTATGAGACCCTATTGTAACGTCCTTCACAAGTAATATATACCAGTATTGCCTTCAGAAGAGTTTGCCATTTTGGCTCCAGGTAGGATAAGGGAATGTCTTTTTTCTATGTTAGATTTTTGTGGACTGGCAACAGGTAGGATCTAAACTCAACATTTGAATGCAAAGAAGTCTTAAACCAACAGCTGCCTGTCCTAGACAATCCTGTATATTCTGCAATGGAGGCCTCATCTATGATAAATTCTTCTCTGCCAATTTTAGCCACTCTGCCATCATATGAAAGGGAAAATACCTCAGCGATCTGTTGGTGAAAGGTCGTTAATCTCTCACAATATGAGAAGATGCCAACCTGTTTGAAGCATTCTGCCACTTCGGGATATTCTTCGAAGTACCACATCCCATCTACCTCTGATCTTAATGTAGGACCGTACCTTGACATGACTGAGAGTGGACTGTGTCTGGAACTATGACCAACCAGGTATCCGAACAGGGGTTCCATAAGCTAAGGATGTGGTCAATGTTATTTGCAAACAGACTGTTGAATGATTGGACAGGGTATAGGGTTTTTACAAATGTATTGGAGATTCGACAGACATTCGAATGACAGACTGACAGGGGCACCGAATCTTCAACTTTTCGGGGGGAAATACACTTATGGAGTTTTTTACAGAACAAGAATTACAGACTAAAAATGTGTGGAAATACCGACCCACAGCTATGTGACAGTTAGGAAGGGAAAACCGAAATTTGGACCTTTTCGGGGCAAATGAATTCCTGCAATTTTTTAACAGAGAAGGGTTTACAGGCTTACTAGATAACCCACTCCGCATTACTCGGCTCGAGCTCCCTGCTTGAATTTGGAGGCCACATTCCAATCACCCGAATGGAGGAACTGAGATTTTGAAATCACGACTTGCTTGAAAATCGCGTGTTTGGCAAATATCTTCAGCGATCTCCGGGCTCTATATGACGTTTGGAGTTTTAAACTGAACACATAACCTGTCAATTAATCATGAACGTATATGTTGTTGAGAGGGAATGAAACTCCGTGCGACCGTGACTGACTGTCATTGATTAGCGTAGATTTGGAGATGACGTGCTAAGGATAATGCGCTGAAATCTGGAACCTTTCGGTCGAAACCACGAACGATCATCATGTCCTCCAACGCGAGCTTATCGGCGGTTTGAAACTTCCATCATTGCAACTTTTTGACACATGGCTCGTGCGAAAGCACGAGCTTTCTTTTTGCTTGACCAAACTCTTTCGGTGGTTGCCTTGTATTTCAAATCGACCATTTTGCTGACGAAACTGAACGCTTTCGGTGGTTAATGAGCACGCCGGGGGCTCACCCAAACCACCGAAAGCTGTTGTTTTTCCAATCTCTTGAAAAAACCAAATACCAAAGATTTTCTTGAACTATGAAAACACAAAACTAGCTTAAGCATGCGACCAATAGCTAAGATATCCTCTACAAAGTTCAACCGAAAGAACGGTTTTACTTTGGGAGTTAACAGTTAGATCGACTGAAGGAGGTGTGGCCCATAACTTGTTAGAAAAATGGGTGTGCTCATTTCACCATAGACAATATAACAATATTATCACCCAACCATAGGCACAAAGGCCACCCCTAAGCACCTTAACCTTGACAGAAAGAATAATTTCGGTAGCATACCAATAGCCAACCAAGGATAGCACACCAAGAAAGGATAACCAAAGACCAAGCAGGAAGTCCAAACCAATAACCCAAGACAAGATCATTACTGCAACAGTTGCAGTTCTCCTTCACTCATGCACACTTCTTGTCCTTATGCAGTCATGAGTGAGTGAGTGACAAATGAGATCTAACTCCATTTATTTATACTACTCCAGCCTAACTGACTAGCTCGACTTCTCTTCCTAGTGGCTAATAACTCAATAATAGTTTATTATATTAAGTCGACTTGTCTTCTAGGTTTATTATCTAAAGATTTAGGGTTTCTCTTGCTTCTTGTAATATTCTAGTCTCGTCAAAGGTTACATGTGGAGGTTAATACCTCCCACAACTACCATAATATCAACAAATTCAATAATTGCATTCATGTATAAACAAATCTATCTGGCATGAGTGCAATTCTCCATGTATGTCTATTCAATGCACCCTTGCATTGATATCATAATGCCATCTATCTAAGTGATGTATTCCACCATGGTAAATTGGAAGGTCTGGCCAATGCCTTGACACATCATCCATACACTTCCCTTTGCTCACTCAATCATTTGGATCCCTTCCTTTCTGACCCAAACACTATACCAATAATAGAATTATATGGTGCTCTTTAGTGCTAGAAAAAACGTTGCAGTCCAAACCTTAGCTATATGTAGGAATTTTCCTTTGATACTTGTGTGGCACTAAAGCCTTTCCATATCTAGCCATGTCATGGCCTCATACATGAATAGATTTACTGGAATTCATTCCTATAATAGAGTCATACCATTTTATTTCTTTGGTTATTAGCTCATAACCAATATAACATGACATGCTACTATGTCATTTATATGCATTAAAAATTAAACCAATTTTATAATTATCACAAGCCTTTAGCCTTTACCACACCAAGTGGTGTATCATTTCCATTAATGCATTCAAATTATACATTAATGTCATTTTATAAAATAACATTGGTTGGGGGAATCTTTACCTAATTCCCTTCATCAATTATGCAACATAAATACATAAAATTCATACCTGTATAGCTTCCATGAAATGAATTTGATGCTACCTAACTAGCTTGTATCAATAACAACTTTCTTCATATGGATGTATTCCATGTGCAACACATCATCAAAAATACTTCCATCCATGCAATAAATCCCTTTTTCTTGGCACAACAACCATCATTAGCAACTTTCATATTCATATATATAACAATAGACTACTCCTAGTCTTTAACGTGTCATATATACATTTTAAACAAACTTAAAATCCACCTCATGGTTTCTTCTTCCATTATCCTAAGATGTTCAAGGACTTGACTCCATCCTAGAATCTTTCTTCCATTTATTGAAAAACCCTTCCTTGAAACTTGACTACATTCTTCTGGATCCAATCTGCACATACTACATTGCTTATGCATCAATTGGTACTCTTTAGCATTGTAACATCCCTATTATAATCCCTAGTTTAATTAATCCTTATGTGTATACAATATGTGGCTATGGCCAAGTGATGTAATATGTGAATTGTATTTCAATGTTTTAATAATAAAAATATGATGCCAACTTCTAAGGGGACATGGACAAGAGATGAGGGATGAATCAATCCACACGAGGGGGGAGTGTCTAGGATAATGGCCAAGAGGGGTGAAAGGGGGAATTACCCATGTATATCAATTTAACCCATTTTCCTAAACTTTCCAACTATATATGAACCTTCTGATTTGTAATTGATTATTCCCAAAGCCAATCATTAAACACTTGTAAGAGGGTGGGTGCGAGTGGTCACATCCTTCTGATTGAGTGTTTCCAAAGCCAATCATTGAATGCATGTAAGAGGGTGGGTGTAAGTGGTACCAGAGTTATTTGGAACATGGGGATTGAGTTCAATTAGATTGGGGAAGAGTGTGAGTCAAGAAATGAAAGCCACGAGAGAGGAATTCATATGGATTGTGACAACAATCGAAGAGAGGAAGAAAGAGAGCTTGGAGTTGGTGCGGTCATGGAGGGGGAGTTCTGGAGCACAACTAGAGTGAATTCAATCTAGAGAACTGAAAAGCCTGGTTGTTAGGGTGGAAGAGTGAACTCCTGTGTGAGTTTCACTAAAACAATAAGTGTTTGTTGTTGGATTTTTGATAGTTTCCTAGCAGCAAGTTCCCTTGAGTTCCCAGCTAATATATTTCTGGTTACATGTGCCAGAGAGACCTTGATAAACAAATGGCACATTCCTTGGGATATCTCTAATAAACAAATGGTATATCCCTTGGGTTAACCCTAATAAATGGATGGTGCATCCCTTGGGTTACCCTGATAAACAGACGATACATGCCTTGGGTGATTCTTGATAAATGAATGGTGCATTCCTTGGGTTGGGAAGGTCAAGAGGAAGAGAGTTGGTGGAAAAATCGGGATAGTTGTAGGAGAATATCAGTTGGGTTATGAGATTTATGAGTTGTGAGTGGATTGTGAGGGACGGGCCTCTTTTGTGGATTATTAGCCTCAACTCATGGGTGAGTAGATGTTGATATTCAGAATAGTCAGTCTATGGTCGAGTGGAATATCTTTCCCAAGCAACTGGTTGCACGATTCTTGTTTAAAGATAAGTTTTTTATCTTGTACTGAGTTATTTCCATGTGTTGTTGTTGTGCATGAACTATGCATGGATGATAATGAATTATATGTTCAGTTTAGTTGTATTTCATGTTGATTATTAGCCTTCTTTAGATGCATATGTTTTATGGTTATAGAGTGTAGCTAAATATGTTATAAATTATAGTTGTAAGCTACAAGAAATCGGCTAACAATAAAGGAATTAATTTAGTTAGCAGAAGTTTAGTTTTTATGTTTATTTTGCATGTAATGTTGCTTAGTTGGAGGCTAGGTATGCTACAAATATGGTATCAGTGTTGATAATGAGAGAGTTTCGTGTGACGTGGCCCAGCCTGGGTGGTTGCGTATGTTAAAAAGTGGTATCAAAGACTAGTTTTCAACGTTGAGCCTAGATGGGATGAGTTAGTAGAATGTCGAAACATAAAATCACAGAGAATTAATTTATGGAGTATGCCTGCAACTTGTTTATTTAAGTTACGATAGTGAAATTGAGAGAAATTTCATGGATAATGTGAAGAATTGGGCGTCTTTGGAAAAAATTGAGCATAATCAAATCGAGAAAAATTGGGTATTTACGATGGCGTTGGCATGACGTGGAGGCCACATGTCAGCTGACATGGTAGAAGAAAGACATGTGCTTCCATGATGGCATGTACATGTTGGACTAGATGAAAGTTGGCAGGTGATGTGGAGCCATGTGCTAGACCAATTGTTAGTCCCACTAAACCATGGTAAGATCTTGGAAAAATGGCTAAGTGTTGGGACTTCTCGGACGAACTTATGAAAGGAAGGTTACAAAATTATGAGTTTGTGAGTCCATGAAGAAGTGGAAAAATGTTTAAGTGTTGAGACTTCTCGGATGGACTTATGAAAAGAAGGATACAATATTATGATTTCGTGAGTCTGTGATCCCGTGAAGATGGAAAAATGGCTAAGTGTTGGGA
Organism: Picea engelmannii; assembly: GCA_009831015.1. Lineage (NCBI taxonomy): Eukaryota > Viridiplantae > Streptophyta > Pinopsida > Pinales > Pinaceae > Picea > Picea engelmannii. The sequence goes on from ML793073.1 coordinate 160,011, forward strand.
CCTCTCGGATGAATTTATTAAAAGAAGGTTACAAGTTTATGAGTCTGCGAAGGAAAAATGAGCTAGGTGTTGGTAGTGGGTTCATGGAAAGTATGAATAAGGGATGTGACTTAAATCCATGATGAATCCATTAAGACAGATCAACGATGAAGATCTAATCAAGAAATGATCAGACGATTGTTGAGTGTTGCTACTATGTTGGACGTGCCAATGAATATTCCTTCACTGTTTTTCCACCATAGCTTTCAGCTCGAAGCTCGGATTGGGGAAAAAAAATAGTCATTGGAAATATCTTGAGAAGCAAAAGATATTTTTCAACCCATAATTTTGATCTAGGCACACCATTTTTTTCAAAATTTATAAAAGTGAAATCTGTAGCAGCAAAGAGTGTAAATTGCAACTTGCAATTGTTGTAACTATTCGCTCCAAACTCAGATTGAGGCATGAGGATAGTTGTTGGAAAGTTGTTTAGAAAATGAAGGCATTTAAGGAATCCCACTTGAGAGTAGTGCATTAATGTTCTTCATAATTTAAAATGAATAATTACCTATAATCTAATTGATAAATATTTTGCAATACGCTTAATTCTAACAAGCAATTATTGCATGCACATTCTTGCGGAATTAGAGATATAGAAAAGAATATTTTAGTTCCTACATGAGAACTAGAGACATGGAGGATGCTCAAGGGCTTTACAACCATGAAGAAGAAATTATAGGTCTACATGCCAGCATGGGTAATGTTGATATTGAGTCTAATGGGAGAAGATATGTGCGGGGAACTGTAACTATGAGAAGCCTTCAAAAAGAAGTGCAGAGCTATATGGCCGATAATGAGAGGATCATGAAGGATTAAGAAGATATACTTCAAAGCCTAAATATGATACAGAATAAAGTTAGCAAGGACTCTGACATCAAGCAAGCAACTAGTGCTAGAAAATTATCAACTTCAAGATCCCATAGTAAAAGAGATGATCATGGGAGTGATAGGAAGTCAAGAAGCATGAGTAGATGTCATCATTCTCCAAGGAATTCCACTAGAAGAACTCATGCAAGTTCAGGTCTATGGAGAAGCCCAAATGTGTCTCTTGTTTGGAGGAAAAGGAGAAGACCTGAGGCAAACATCTTGCAGGGGGGAATCAGGAAGATTAAGCCACCAACTTTCAATGGTGAGCACAAGAAAGGAGAAGAGGCGGAGGAATGACTGTTGGAAATGAAGAAACATTTCTAGCTGCATGATTACCCATCCTGGGTAGAAGCTATAATTTCCACCTACCCCTTGTGTTGGTACAGGGGCAGACCCAGGGTTCAACTCTAACAACGCACCAACAAACCCTAACTACTATCCCTTTCGGAAACACCTATGAAGCAGATGAAGTCTCACCCGAAGTAGCAATAGGGGGGTTGCAGGACACATGTGTCTACAACCAGAGGAAATGCAAGATGATTCCTAAAAAACAACGCATAATAATCTAGAGATTATTAACAGTATTATGCTTAACTCCACGAAGTTAGTTATATCTTATTATCTTCAACGAGAAAAATAACAGAGCAATAACAGTATAACAGATAGTAAATAACAAATCATCAACCAAATGGATCAATAAGATTTACGTGGTTCACCCCCTCCCTAGGGATACGTCCACAGAACTGTGTTTATTGATAAAGTAGATGAAAATATGCAGTTCTATCTGTGCGCTTAGCTACAAATCCTTCTCTCTCTCCTCTTTATCTCCTAACCTTGCGCACCCAGTTGAAGACCCAAAATACAAGAATTCTCTTAAGACATAACACTTTTACATCTCAAACTCACTATCACCTCCTTCTCAACTCTTCTAGACCTCTATTTATACATTCCATGACTCTTAGAAAACCCTAGACTGAAGCCTAGGTGTCAAAACCTTAGGTACCAAAACCCACATTTTAAGGACTTCATTGGCCTGTTCTTCCTTCTTGTCTGTGAGGTGCTCCAAAGCACCCATTAGTGTCTTCTTCCACTTGTTGACTTGTCCATGATCTATCTTCTTTGTTTCTTTGTCTTCCTTGATCTTCTCTTTCAACAACTTTCTTTCATTTACTTTGTTCTTTCTTTTATGCTTCTTTAATCACTTTGACACTTCCTTGGTTTGTGTGCCTTCCATGCACTTCATACTTTGTCTTTCTTCTTCCTTAATACATGACCAATGGTCAACATGCCCCAAACACTCACATTTGACTCGTCTCGAGTCACTGCAGGATTGAGCCTTTTGTATTACTTTGACTGTATACTACACGGAGCAGCCTATGATTTATGCTATGTCCCTTCCTATTATGTACAGATTGTCTCTTCTGTGTCTGGTACCCAATTTCAGCTGCACCTGGTACCTAGACCCTTCTTCCTTTTCTTTTACTGAGAGTTGTGAGGCATCTAGTTGTCACAATACAGCTTCAACCGACTCCGATTTACTAACCCATCCTTCCATTCTCCATTAAGAGTCTGCAACTATGCAGCTCCACCTTCTGTAACATAGGCAACCTCTAATGGCCCAAGCTAATGTGTCCTAAAATTTTATGGATGCTTCATGAACTTGTTGTCATATAAAAGTATCAAATCTCCTTGTTTAAATGCTTTCTTCTTGATATGGCTCTCATGGTAATCCTTTTCTCATTCTTTTTGTACCTGCTGACGAAATCCTGCAATAAATCTGTCTTCCTCTAGTTCCATCAACTACGCGAGCCTGTCTTGAACAACGCTAGTGTCATCCATACCTATAAATGCTGCAATTCTTAAACTAGGGACCAAATATTCCATAGGTACCACTGCTTCCAAGCCATAAACTAACTTGAAGGGAGTCTACGTTGTTAACTTTTTGCAAGTAGATCGATAAGCCCATAACACTATTGGAATTCTCAAATCCCAATCATCTTTGTTAACACTACAAATCTTAGTCAACGTTGTATACAATATATTATTGGAAGCTTCGACTGTACCATTCGCCTGTGGGTGGTATGATGTGCTCTTATGATGGTGAACTTCGAATTCATGAGTCAAGAATTCAATAGTTTTATTAATGAAGTGTGTGCCTTGATCACTCATAAGTATCTTTGAGCATCCAAATCTAGTTATGATATCATAAAATATGAACCGCACAGTTGTAGTTGCACTACAGTCTTTAATTGTTCTTACTTCTACCCACCTAGTCAAATACTCTGTAGCAGTGATGATATATCGAGCTCGTGTGCACTTTCCTGGTCGGTTGATAGGTCCCACAAAGTCATTATCCCATTTCTCAAATGCCTGTACATTTAACTAAGTTGCTAAAGGCATCTCATCCCTTCTATATGGCTTACCTACTCTTTGACATACATCGCATGATCTGTAGTATTCCTTAGCATCCTTATGTAAAGTGGGCTACCAAAGGCCAACTCTGAGAACTTTCTGCGTTGTTGCTTTCCCTGCATAATTTCCTCCTGCGATGCCTTCATGTTCTTATGCAAGGATCAATGGTCGTTCTGACTCCATAACACATCTTCTTAAGACCTCATCTGGTCCCATCTTATATAACTGTCCAGCTATAAGATGAAAATCTGCAGCGTGGACTACCAACTGTTTCTTTTGAATAACTGGATACTCACTAGGTTCCTTTCCTGTGGACATGAACTAGAGTATCTCAGAGAAGTGATCATCAACTTTCTCGATGGCCAACAATTGTGCATCTTGTAGCATATCATCCAAGCTGGTAGGTTCCTCTCCATGTTCTAACCTAGATAAGTGGTCAGGTCCCTTATTCATTCTTTCTGGCTTGATCACAATCTCAAAGTCATACTCCTGGAATAATAATAGCCATATGCATATTATTCCCCCCAACACTGGCTTGTTGACGAAGTACTTCAATGCAGAATGATCAGTAAACATCTTAAAATTTCCTCCCAACAAGTAGTGTCTAAAATTTTGCAGTGCATATACCATAGCTAAGCCTTCTCTTTCAGTGGTAGTATAACTCATTTCAGATGTAGAAAGTTTCTTGCTAGAAAAGGATATAGGCTGGTCAATATCTCCTACACCTGGTTGTGCTAAAACTGCTCCTTATGAAATTGATGAAGCATCAACATGAACATGGAATTCCTTACTCCAATTTGGAAAAACCAAGATAGGCGCAGTGACCATTTTCTGCTTTAATGTGTCGAAGCTCTACCGGCATTCCTCTATCAAGTGAAACTTACTATCCTTCTTTAATAGATTCTCCATAGGTGATGTTATCTGTGCGTAACCCTTAATAAAAAATTTGTAGTATCCAGTGTGTCCCAATGCAGTGCGCAAGTGTCTAACCGAAGTAGGGGGAGGTAGATCAATAATGATAGCAATCTTGGAAGGATCTACTAATAACCCCTGCTTACACACAATGTGTCCTAACAACACTCCAAAAGGTGAAAACAAAACACACTTATTCAAATTTAGGGCAATCTGACATTGCCTACACTTATCTAACATTAATCTCAAACATTCAATATGATTTTTCAGTAGACTAAAAGTGGTCAAGTCATCAAAGTATGCTTCCAAAAACTTATGTAAAAATTCCTTAAATGCTTTGACCACAACCCTGGAAAAGATGGCTAGTGCATTCTTCAAACCAAAAGGCATCACAGTGTACTGAAAAGAATCCCATTTTGTTGCAAATGTAGACTTATGTCTTCCTCCTTAGTGATTCTAATCTGGTGATAGCCTGAAAATCCATCTGTGAATGAATAAACTTCCTATCCTCCTACATTATCTAGAACTTCATCAGTAAAAGGTGTAGGAAATGGATAATGTAAACATGCATCATTCATTTTCCTTAGATCTACACAGATTTTGATTTCTCTTGTCTTCTTATCTTGGACCACCATAGGGCTGATCCATTCAGATTCTTCAATTGGTTTTATAATTCCTTCTTCCAGCATTCCATATAATTAAGTCTTAACTTTCTACTTGTACTTGGGATTTAGTCCATAAGGACTCTGCTTGACAGGCCTTGCATCTTCTTTCAAATGAATATTCATTTCTCCCATGGGACCTTTAATGCCCTTCATGTCTATGAACTTGGTTGGAAACAAGTCCTGATACTCATGCAACAGTTCTGAAATCTTACCAATAGTAGCATCATCCCAATAGTCACCAACATTTTCCAACTTAGGTGCTTTCTATGTTCCAATATTGACTCTCTTAATTTTAATAGGTTTCCCAACAAAAGGTAATTCAATCCCTGACCCTTCTATATCTCTTTGTCCTTCAATTTAGGAAATGTTGACATTCCTAGGGTCATCATCCTCATCAACATTAATATTATAAAAACCATGTAACTGCTGAAGAGGTGCATTCCATTCATCTTCTTCTTGTTCAAGAGGGAGGTTAGGTGCCTCCTCAAAGACCTTTTGTCTTACAATTTGTAAAGCCTGATCTATTGTGGGGTACTAACTTTCAAATAGGAATGTAGATATAAAGTTCTGGGTCATACCATACCAATATGTAGTGACTAGGCGCAGTTCTACTTGAAGATACCAATTGATAGGCGTATTTCTAAGGTGTTAATGAACTTATGTTCCCACTATTCTTTAGGAATTCTACTCCAGGCTTCCTCACAACTTCACACATGGTCCTTAGGACAACTCTGACCTGTGTATTGAACTTCACACCCTTCAACCTAGTCTGAAAATCACACTGTCAACAAGGTGCGACATTGTACCCACTCCGCGATGTTCTTCTTGTGTGTTCCCCACCATATAGTTGGTGTTGCTTTCAAGGCTTCATTCAGTGAAAAAAACCTTTGTTGTGTAGGTACAATTCCCTCAAATTCAAATAGAAATGTCTATAAATTATTCAAGCCATCAAATGTAGGAAGATTACTTACTTTTGTGCCAATCTAGCAAACTGCCTTAGTCAATCTGGCACACCTCCGCGTAGAGACTTCATACATTATATTCTACCAATTTTCCAATGCTTCTTCTGAATCTGATGAGCATGCAATTCAATTTTCCAAATTAAATTTCCATCTGATGTAGAATTAATATAATCATGTTGTCCTGCTATCAGTTTATAGATGTTCTCTAGATCATAGGCGTGGTATTCTTCTTTTATAGGTATTGTGTATCTGCGACCTTCATCAGGATCAAGAGGTGCAATGACCCTAAGGCCTATTGGGTATGTGTTTTATTCTTTGCATGTGTGTGTGTGTGGGTGCGTCAGATACGACAACTGTGTCTGACGATCCCTTCACCTAGGGCTCTGTCGTGTGCACCGGGTGCTTTCCTAGGGGGGTCCCAGGGGGGGCAGGTATGCACCCCCTGGTTACGTGCAGCGTTCAGCACCTGGCGGTAGCCTGGGGATGATGGGGTTCGGGGCAGCTTCCCGAGTACGCACAGCGTTCGGCACCAGGCGGTAGCTCGGGGCCGATGGGGTTCAGGGCAACGCCCCCAAAAATTTTTTTTGGGCGGTTTTTTGCTATTTTTAGCGGATTTTGCTATTTTTAGCTTATTTGTAAATTAATCTTGGATTAAGGGATTAGGGTTTTGGTATCTACGAAATACCTAAAAAAATTGTATATATTGTATTGCGAATGGTGGAATTCGATATAATGAAAATAAGAAAGGTTTTCCCGATTGAGGGTTTCCGGTAAAAATCTCTGTGTACTCTGTGTATGAGCCATTGATTAATTTCTGTATTGCTTAAGAATCTATATGCATTGCTTTACTTCACAGGTTTAAAACTTACATGTGGTATCAGAGCACGTTTTTGGCTTCAGAGGGACGCCTT
>ML793073.1:171442-185936 GCA_009831015.1 Picea engelmannii
GAAGACAAAGCATATTGATGTTCAGTATCACTTTGTGAGAGACATGGTTGAGGAAAAGAAGGTGTTGTTGGAAAAGGTTGACACTTTGAAGAATGCTGCAGATTCATTGACAAAGTCTGTGAGCACAGAAAAGTTCTCTTGGTCTAGAGTAACAATGGGCATTTCTGCCCTGGATTGTTGACTATATAATCCCCTAGACCCCTGGATGAAAATAAAACAACAAGTGGGAGAATGTTGTATGTGTTTTATTCTTTGCATGTGTGTGTGTTTGGGTGCGTCAGATACGACAACTGCGTCTGACGATCCCTTCACCTAGGGCTCTGTCGTGTGCGTCGGGCGCTTTCCTAAGGGGGTCCCAGGGGGGGCAGGTATGCCCCCCCCTAGTTACGTGCAGCGTTCAGCACCAGGCGGTAGCCCGGGGCCGACAGGGTTCGGGGCAGCGCCCCAAGTACGCGCAGCGTTCGGCACAACGCCCCGAAATTTTTTTTTTTGGGCGGTTTTTTGCTATTTTTAGCGGATTTTGCTATTTTTAGCTGGTTTGTAAATTAATCTCGGATTAAGGGATTAGGGTTTTGGTATCTACGAAATACCTAAAAACATTGTATATATTGTATTGTGAATGGTGGAATTCGATATAATGAAAATAAGAAAGGTTTTCCCGGTTGAGGGTTTCCGGTAAAAATCTCTGTGTACTCTGTGTATGAGCCATTGATTAATTTGTGTATTGCTTAAGAATCTATATGCATTGCTTTACTTCGCAGGTTTAAAACTTACAAGGCCATCACCTTCAAATGTCATTCTTCTCTTTTTCAGGTCAACAACAGTCAAATTGTCAAAAGCCCAATCAATACCCAACAACACAGGGTAGGGACAACTATCATCAACAATCTCGATCACTTTGAAGTCTGCAAATGTCCTCACTCCGTCGATGTCCACAGGGATATGCTCTAGTCTTCCAAAGGGGCTCACCGCCTGCTAATTATCCATCCTGAGCCTAATAGGAGAGTAAATTGATTTAGGTTTTCCCATCAATGCCCAAGTCTGCTTCGTCATAACATTTACTTCTTATCCCAGGTCGAGGACCACATAGTATATGTCGTAGTCTCCAATCTGAGCACTAAGGTGCAGTTCCTTGCTTGTCCTCTTTTTTCTAGATACTTGATTCACAACTCTACTCAGCAGAGGATCTACTCTTCCAATTTCATACTGTCTTATTAGGTGTTGTAGTTCCTGCACAACTCTTTCATCTTTAATCAAATTAATATAAGTATATAGGAAGTCCACAAGCTTGCTTACCTCTTTCCCTTGCCTAAGTGGGGCCGACTAATCAAATATTGGAGGAATTTCACATTCCCTTGACTAATCAAATGTTGGAGGCATTTCACATTCCCTTACTTCTGGTTGTGCCCTAGATGAAGAAGCTTGTTCACCTACAAATTCTTTTCTTGCTTCTTCAAAAGTATGCCTTTCTTTCCTTGTATCAAACAATGGTGCCTTCTTCGAATCTCTTCTGATCCCTGATCCATCTGTAGTCTTTTCTGGAGTCACCCTATCTTCTCCTATGACAATGCCTCCTCTAGTAATAACAACGAATCTAAGTTCCTCACCATGAGGTTCATTTGATATTAATTGGACTTGTTGGTTTCCACCTTCTCTTTCTTGAACTTTATCTAACAATACTAAACAGTCTTCAATGACATGGTCTAACGAATTACAGTAGCTACAAGTAGTGCAAGGGTTCTGATAATCCCTTGCCAAATGACCTGGCTGGGCACAGTTATAACAAATAATCTGACCTTGACCTCGACCCATACTTCCTCCTCGTCCTCTTCCTCTGAACCCACTACGAGGGTTGAAGTACCCTCTTCCCAGGGAATTGAACTGCGCAACATTCCCTTCTGACTGAATTCTCCTTGAATTCTATATGTATCCCTTGACCTTTCATGAATGAGGTCATAATCCCTACAGTCCTTCTCATCATGCCCCACAGATTTAAAGAATGTACAATAAATATTGGTGGGTGTATGTACATATTTTTGCATATAATAATATTCACCAGGCCGATGTCTATTTCTACAAACCTCGCACCATGGTAAAGTAGCCTGCTTCAAAGGGTTAGGGGCTCCAGAGGCTAAGTATTCACTAAATAAAGGACAGTTCTCTTTGTCATGGTCCTCTGCTTTACATCTGATACACCAAATGTCTTCTCTTTTCTCTTTTCCTTTGTCTTTTTTCATGTCTTCAACCTGTAAAGATAAACTAGTTAATTGATTCAAAATCTGACTCATACCTGGACTGGATTCTCCTACAGGGATTGCTTCTAGTTTCATGGAAATCTCTAATCCCTCAGCCTGTGAAGCAACATTCTGTTGCATTAGAGGAACTCTAATGTGTGGCAGGAGGGCAATGATGAACCATTCCTTATGTTGTTCATCTCAAATATGAAAACTTAAATGGAATGTCAAGGTCTTAAACCTCTGATCAAATTCCCATACAGGTTCAGTCACCTTCTGCTTGATTTCCTTCAACTCTGTAATGCATTGTGACTCCAACTTAGGCTTCTTGCACTCTGCACTCAACACAATATTAATGTCATTCAACGGTTGAGGTTGTACATATACTGTAACAAACTTCGTATACCATCTCAATGCACGATCCCTCAAGGTAATACTAAACTAAGCTCACTTAACAGCTTCATCGGTGACTTGCTTAATGCTCCATACAGCGTCGCATAAGAACCACTACTGGTCATGATCCTCATATCCATATCCTATGAATATAGGTAACCTCATTTCATCTGCCATTGATTTTCCTTGGTTTCCCAACTGAGTCTATATTAAACTGCTTGTGATAATACTCTAAGTGCTCTGGTTTCTCTAGTTACTATGGTTACTTAGTGCTTCTAAAACAACAGGAGGAGTAGCAATACTTACTTCGACTATAGGCACAGTACTTGAAATTCTTGGTTCTTCCCGGTGAGGTTATTCAATCTCTACTTCTTCTACCCTTGTGAACTCTAAATACTCTTCGTCTGATAACTCTTCTTCTTCTCCACTGTAGAATTCTTCGTCTTATGATAATGGCCCGTAACTCTGCTTAAACAGGTTCGTAAGAGGAATCTTTCTGAATAATATTCCATTGTGTGTGTGTCCAACCTCTGTTTCACTGTCACTGTTTGAATTCTTGAACATTAGCTTTAAAATCCAATTGATTATTGTATCTTCAAGATATTCTTCTCATGCAATAGCATCTTAATATTTAACTTCAAAAAGTGTAGAAACTTTCCTCTAGGTCCCTTGAATAAATACCTCTCTTCTTGACTATATGATTCCACTCTGTCAATAGAAAACTCAATAATGTACCCTCCAATAGTGTTGTCAAACCAGAGATCCATTGCCCTTGACACAGTGTTATCAACTTTCTTGATCAACGCCGATGTCCAAACCACATGTGGTCTAGATCTGATTTCAAACTGAGTGTTTGCTAGTCTGGATAACCACTCGTACAACTTCTTAAGGACTCCTGCAAAGAAAATCTCATGCACATTAATAAAAATGTACCTTCCCAACCAGTCTTCTGTACTAATGCTAGGGTTCTTATTCTGAGCTACGACAAAGTCCCTTTCTTGTTCTTCTATCCAATTCTGAATCTCTGTCTTCGATGGACACCACCTTGACATTCCCTCAAGAAGATCCTAGTCCCGACAACAAAACCATTTTTTGGTATAGGGGCAAACCCAGGGTTCAACTCTAACAGCGCACCAACAAACCCTAACTACTGGCCCTTTCAGCAACACCTGCGAAGTAGATGAAGTCTCACCTGAAGTAGTAATAAGCGGGTTGCAGGATGCAGGTGTCTACAACCAGAGGAAATGCAAGATGATTCCTAAACAACAACGCAGAATTATGCTTAACTCCATGAAGTTAGTTATATCTTCTTATCTTCAACAGGAAAAATAACATAGCAATAACAGTATAACATATATTAAATAACAAATCATCAACCACATGGATCAGAAACGTTTACGTGGTTCACCCTCTCCCTAGGGTTATGTCCACATAACTATGTTTATTTATAAAGTAGATGAGAATATACAATTCTATCTACGCACTCAGCTGCAAATCTTCTCTCTCTCCTCTTTATCTCCTAACCATGCGCACCTAGCTGCAAAGTTGATATTCGTACCCAGCTGAAGACCCAAAATACAAGAATTCTCTTAAGACATAACACTTTTACATCTCAACCTCACTATCACCTTGGCGTCAACCTCCCCTCTCCTTCGCTCCTCTAGGGGCTGACTTGACAACCCAGTCTAGGATCGTTCAAGTCACCGACCCGAATTGTTCATCGGGCTCCTAGTGGAACCAATTTAACTTTACACATGCCCTTTACCTTCTCGGTGCAGGCTATGTAGCACCCACGGACCCCCTCCTCAACGCTTTTCAAATTTTAACGCCAACGGTGCTAGCTCTCTATGCTAGGCCTCCTCCTTGTTGTGACCACAAACTTTGACCATGGGCAAGCTCCCTTCGCGACCCCGTACTTCAGAAAAATCATGAGTTGCTTACTCCTTTTCCCTGATTTCTGAATTGGTGAACTCTTCGAGACCAGATCTACAATCCACGTTCTCCTCGTGATCAACGGATGTGATCGAATTTGCAAGTTCAGACTTCGCGAATCCTCTCTTCTTCTGACTTTGCTTCTCCCGATTGCAAATCAGTGAAGTGTTGATCTCTCACCACGCATTCTACCTCGATGGACAGCTAGGATTGCTTCGACTTCCCATCTCTTTGGGTATTCTCCTCCTCGACTTTTCTCTGAATTACATGGATCTCTGCCACGTTCCCTCTAGATCCAATGGTCTAGAATTACTTCACGCCTCTTAGCTTCGCGAAGACCTTCATTTTCTCCTGGCAAACCTTTCGAAGTTCCTACTCCCAAACTTCTCGATCTTCTGTCACCTGTCTCCTCCTCAACGATGGATGATTTCTCACTATTTTTGGGACTTCGGCAAGTCCTCAACCCCTTTGCACACTTAGCGCAAATTCTCCTTTCTTTCAAGACTTAGGTTGTTCTCAAATCCCTTCTGCACTCCTTGTAGAACTCTGCATAGACTCTTCTGTGACTTTGCTCAGCTCAAAAACCTCCAAGGTTCCTAGTTCCTCTACATCCTTCAGTGGAATTTCTCTTTCCCTCCTGATAGTCTCTCGCTCTTCCTCCTGAGATTGTAAGATGGGCTTATAGTATCCTCGATGCACTCCTTGCGCTCAGCTAAGTTGTTCAATGAATTCTCCGTTAGCCTTATGGAAAGGGTTAAGGCATCTCCTTTCCTTTGTCGATGCACTCTTGCAAAGCCTTCCTTCCTCAGAATGTTCAGTAATTATGGGATTCTCCTAAGGGTAACAACACTTCCAGTCATGTTTCCCTTGTGTACACTTGCAACATCTTGATGCCCTCCTGGTAGAGTGTTCTAGAGTGTTCAGTAACTCCGTGTTGTGCTTCCTCCTACACAGTCTTTCTTTCCAAGGTACTTAACCACCTTGAAATTTCTCCTTGAATTTGTGAATTAATCTAGTATGCCCTCCTGGAAATATCTCTTCTGACTTCACTGAGTTCATACACACACTCCTTGCGTCGATTTACAGAGTTTCCACCCTCTGTCGCACACTCCTTGCACTTAGCCTAGAGAACCAGACTTAACTCAACACATGCACGGATAGAAAACTATATCTCTATCCCTGCAAACGATTTCTAACATTCATCTACAATTCAAATGCATGTAAATGAAATTCATAACACTCCATACATTACGCAGAAAATTAAAATAGGAAAAACTGTCATTTTCTATTAATGGTGGAATGTCCAATTACAATAGTGGAGTCCGAGCTACAAATGAGTCTCGGCTCTCTGTATTTCTCTTCCTATGCATTTGTCTACAACCTACATCCAATTTTAGTGGCCTTGCATCTAACATCTACTTTGCAACAATACAACTATTTATACAATAGGGGTTCAATGAGCTTCCCTCGCAAGCTAAACTAGTGGTGTCAAATCACCCTTCAAAATGCCTATCGAAAGGGAAAATTATAATGATGGAAATCTGCTCCAAATCGGATGCAGATCCCTTCTTTTGTCAACCACTTAATGGAAACCTTATCTCCAGCTTGTGTGAAAGCACAATTTGACTCTTCCACCTTGTCCTCATTAAATGCCTGGATCATGTCTTGGATTCTCGAGGCAAAATGAGAGGGTGGTGCCTCTCCCTTCCTTAAATGTGCACCATGTGTGAAATTCGACTGGCGCATTCTGAGGTGGAGTGATGCAACTGCATCACACCTCCTTCTCAACTCTTATATACCTCTATTTATACATTCCATGATTCTTATAAAACCCTATACCAAAGCCCAGGTGTCAAAACCCTAGGTACCAAAACCCACATTTTAAGGACTTCGATGACCTGTTCTTCCTTCTTCTCTGCAAGGTGCTCCAAATCACCCATTAGTTTCTTCTTATGCTTGTTGACTTGTCCATGATCTATCTTCTTTGATTCTTTGTCTTCCTTGATCTTCTCTTTCAACGACTTGCTTCCCTTTACTTCATTCCTTCTTTTATTCTTCTTTAACCACTTTGACCCTTCCTTGGTTTGTGTTCCTTCTGCGCACTTCATACTTTGTCTTTCTTCTTCCTTAGTCTTCGCTTTCTTCCTTAATACATGACCAAGTGCCAACACCTTGCAAGGGAAGGAAACCATGTGGTGGGATAAACTTAAGCAAGCCAAGAACCTTGATGAGAAAAGAACCTCATGGAGGCATTTCAAGGGATATTTCCAAGAGAAATATTTTTCCGAGCATACTATGAAATAAAGATGAAAGAGTTCTTTGAACTCAAGTTGGGAACCATGATAATGAAGGAATATGAGAAGTGGTTCTTTGAATAGTTGAAGTATGTTGACTTTATCAAGGATGAGAGAGTCAAAATAAAAAGGTTTCTAAGTGGGTTACCCTCTTTCTACAATGATAAGATTCAATATGACAACCCCAAAACCTTGGAGGTAACCATAAGGAGAGCAAGGCATCTGTATGAACCGAGAAAAGGAAGACCATTTTTCCAAAAAACTTGGAATGACAATATGAAGGATAAGAAGGATCAAAGGTAGAAGGGTTTTAAGCCACCATTTTCAAGAATAATTTCCAAGCGAATCAACATGGTCAAGTGGCACAAAATGAACACAAGAATACATATTCATTTGGAAAAATGCCAAGACAATAGTCGGTGCAATGTTGGGGATGTGGGGGAAATCATATACATAAATATTTCCCTCACAAAGGAGAAGGAATGGGGACTATCCACAATATTCAAGAGGATGAAACAATGGAAGACATAGGAGGAAGCATGCCAATGATTTATGTAGCCTTGGATAACAAGCAGACAGAGTATCAATGTCCCATGATTGAAGTGGAAGGTAAGATCAATAATGATCCCATAGAAATTTTAATTGATTCGGGAGCCAGCCATAGTTACATAAATGTTAACATCGTTGAAATATTTCACTTACAAAGAATTAAGCATAAGAAATCTTGGTTTGTTTAGTTAGACATGGAGGCTAAGAGGAAAATAAATGAGTTGGTTAAAGATTGTTCGATAGACATGAATGGACTCAATACAAAGGTGGATGTAAATTTCATACCATTGGGTTCATATGATTGTCTAATTGGTATGGATTGGTTGGAGAAACATCATGTTTTCCTAGACTATTACATCAAAACAATCACATGTCTTCATGAGGAAGGGTAGCAAGGCAAGATTCAAGGCATTTCAAGAGATATAGCTATTAGAGAGATTTCATCTATGTAGTTGAAGAAGATCTTCAAGAAAAGATGTCAGATGTTTGCAACCCATATGGAGGAGGCAACCAAGGACATAGTGGAAAGCGTTGAAGACCATTCAGTTATGAGGGATTTTGAAGATGTTTTTAGAGAAATTTTGGGACTACCACAAACAAGAGACATTGACTTCTCTATTGATTTGGTGCTAGGAGCTTCCTCGGTGTCTAAGACACCTTACATAATGGGTACACCATAACTAAAAGAGTTGTAGATGTAACTTGAAGAACTATTGAAGAAGGGGTACATACACCCAAGTGTGTCACCTTGGGAAGCCCCGGTTCTTTTTGTGAAAAAGAAGGATGGAACCTTGAGTTTGGGTATTGATTTTATGCAACTTAATAAGGTTACCATAAAGAATAAGTATCATTTTCCGAGAATTGATGATTTTTTTGACCAGTTGAAAGGTGCAAGAATCTTTTTGAAGATTGACTTGAGATATGGTTGTCATCAAGTAAGGATAAAGGAAGAAGACATAAAAAAGACAACATTCAAAACAAGATATGGGAATTATGAATTCATATTAGTGCCATTTAGGCTATCAAATGCTCCAACAATTTTTATGTGTCTGGTGAATGGTGTGTTCAGGGAGTACCTAAACAAGTTTTTGATTGTGTTCTTAGATGATATCCTCATCTATTCTAAATTAGAATAAGAACATGAGAAACATTTAAGAATGGTGTTGCAAATTTTAAGAGAGCATAAATTGTATGCTAAGCCAAGTAAGTGCATCTTTTACCAAAATAAGATTCACTACTTGGGGCATATAATTTCAGCAACAAGGATAGAAGTTGATCCTGAGAAGATAGAGTTCATTAGAGGATGGTCAGTGCCAAAGAATGTGACATAGGTCAGATCATTCATGGGTATTACCTGTTATTACTGAAGATTCATAAAAGGGTTCTCAAGAATTGCAAGTCGAATCACTTCTTTGCAAAAGAAAGGAGCGAAATTTGAATGGACTTCCAAGTGTTAAGAGATTTTTTGACAACTAAAGGAAATATTGACAAGTGCACCAATACTAAATATTGCAGATCCAAATGAATATTTTGTTGTGTGCACCGATGCATGCAAGGAAGGAATCACTGTAATCCTCAATCAAAGGGACAATGTGGTATGCTATGAGTCCAAAAAATTAAAAGAGCATGAGAGAAATTATGCAACACATGACTTGGAGTTGGAATATATTGTACATGCATTAAAAATGTGGAGGAAACACCTTATGGGTAAGAATTTTGAGCTAAGAACGGACCACTATGGCCTAAAACATTTGTTTGGACAACCAACACTAAATGCCAAACAAACTAGTTGGCTAGAATTTTTGAGTGAATATGACTTCGAAATTAATCATATAAAGGGAAAGGAAAATCAAGTGGTTGATGCACTCAGTAGGAGAGCTCATGAAGTGCATGTGACATCCATCAACATGCACATGACAAATTTGAAATATCAAATTATTGTATTAGCGAATTCATATAAGCAATATGTGAAAATAAGATAAATATTACAAGGTAAATTTCAGCAGAAGTTAAATTCATGTGAGCTGAAAGAGGATGGAATCCTTATGTACCAGGGAAAGGTATATGTGTCGAATTCCAATCAAATGAAAAATGCAGTTATAAAGGAAATTCACAATGTGCCATATGTTGGACACCCAGGATATCAAAAGAAAATTGTAGCAGTAAGAAGCCAATACTCTTGGCTGGGAATGAAGAAAGAAGTGGCTAATTACATAGCCAGATGTCTAGAATGTCTAAGAGTGAAGACATAACATAGACACCCAACAGGTTTTCTACAACCATTTCCCTTTCCAGAATGGAAGTGGGAAGTAGTCACAGTTGATTTTATTACTAAGATTCCAATAACAATGAAGCAACATGATTCCATCATGGTGGTGGTGGATAAATTGACTAAAGCAACACATTTTATTCTAGTAAAGACTACACACAAGGCAACAAATATCGCAGAAATTTATATGAAGGAATTTGCCAGGTTACATGGAGTATTGTTGAGGGGTCCTAAATCCCTTTAACTCAATAGTAGGAACCAAACCCGCCACCGAGGCCCAATTAGACTCTGCAGTGTTTAATGGTGGAATGGTTCTCCAGATCTTGCGATCCGACCAATTAATCGATGGGATTTATGTAGTGATTGACAAGATGTCTTCCTGTGAAAGTTTGTTCTTCAGTTCAAAAGTTATTTTTTTTGTATTTTCTCTTATAGCTGGGACCGATACAAGATAAATGTTGGAGTGTACCAGCAGGGTAACAAAGGTGAGAGGACTTAGACACTGAATAAGGTTGAGCTCGGGATAACCCTTCTACTAAAACATGCATACAATGATTCTTACACCTGTAACAAGCCTAGTACTAATACATTAACCTGTTGGTGTTCCAATTAGATTGAGATATGATTGTCAGGAAGAAACATACATGCAATGAATGATGGCAAGAAAAATGGTTTCCTTAACTCTAATCGTCAATCATATATTGACACAACGATTTATTTTTCATCATTAAAGACAAGAACTATGAAAATATTGAATTAGATAACTTATCAATAGATTCATAAGCTCTCACTCGTTACAACATCCATTCATGAGATAAAATCATAAATAATTCTTCTTCAGATCCAATCACACACACCTTTGATGAAAAAACAAAAAAACTTTGTCTCGGGTCCTGGGCAGGACTTCTCAATCAATGTAGCTCTGAAATAGTTCTTTACAATCCAAAAATGAGGGTCTTGTCAAAAACCATCGACCCCTTGCGACATTCAAAAAACCCCATATTTAATAGAGTTGCAGAGGTTCTCATCCTTAGGGGACTGAGACCTATTTTTAGGTAACTGTTCGTAAAAAAAATTATTAACTTGACTATCATACTGGACTTAATCAACAAAAGTGGTTCTTATCACACACAAAATACCACTCTTGTATCTAATCTAAGAAAATGTTGGAATTAATCAATTAAAAACCACTATTGTCTCTAAGACAGAACTGATGCATGCATTGGAGGAACTGACTTGGAAGAAAATAGGCCTCGGAGTGACAGAATAGAGCTCTATGTTGAGTAATGGGATGCCTGCGAGTTGTTTGAATTTCACTAGAGACAACTGCCAACATGAGCAGATTTCTGCTTGAAGTGGAGGGAGTCTGCTGAAGTGTTATAGAATCAATCTGCGTCGACCTGTGACTGAGACTTAACTCTTCGTCTGTGTTTGAGATTTCATAAGCTAAGAACACTTCATCTCGACTATAACTAACCCTTCTCCTTGCTTTCATTGTGATGAACTAGTTGTGAACAAGAAGATGTGGATACGAGCATCCAATAGGAAGGCAGGATGCATGAAGATGGATGTCGTACATGTAGATGAAGTGGAGGGTAGTGGAAGTGACAGGCGTGAGTGGAGGACAGATGGTGTGTTGTGAGAGGGGCAGTGACAAGGTGACGTGGAGGTGATATAAGCATGTGATTGTGGAAGTTGTCGAGGGTGGTTTGGGTCCAAACCGATTTTGGGCCCGCAATCCCCCATAAGCTACCACATACCCTTCCAACAATACCATGGTTCCAATTGCGGGATCACTCTAGAAATGTAACATCTGGGCAGTTTACGTCCCTGCAATGGATTGTGGTCGTTGATCTGATTGTGATTTGTGATCCGGGCGATATTCCTTCCTTACCTGTTGCACAAATCAACGATGATGGTTGATTTGAGATCAACGGTCCACTATCACTTTGAGAGTTTGGGCTTCGGAAGTTTCAATGCATAGTTATTACTATCCTTCAAAGTGTCATACTTCTGAAGTGCGAGATCTGCCTCCATGTGGCCTTTGGCTCTGGATGGTCCAGATTCTCTTCAGGAGTTCGGGCTTCGGGAATTTTCATCTCTTTGCTCGGACAATCCTTCAAAGTGGCATATATCTGAAGTGGGGAATTTGTTGCCATGTTTCCTCGTCGATGGATGGTCAAGATGTGATTGTGGAAGTTGTCTAGGGTGGTTTGGGTCCAAACTTCTTTTGGGCCCACAATCCCCCAGAAGTTGCCACGTACCCTTTCAACAACACCATGGTTCCAATTATGGGACCGCTTAGGAAAATTAACGTTCGAGCAGTTTACGTCCCCGCAATGAAGTGTGGTTATTGAACTAATTATGATATGTGATCCGGGTGATATTTACCTGTTGCAGGAATCAACGTTTCTTGTTGATTTGAGATCAACGGTCCAGATTCACTTCGGACCTTCGGGCTTCGAGTGTTTTGAATGTGAAACATGAAAAATCTCCCGGAGGAAAATCTTCGAAGTGAATGATCTGTCGTCACGCGTCGTGACCAATGAACGGTTCAGATTTTCTTCGAAAATCTGGGTTTCGGGTGTTTTGAATGTGAAACATGAAAAATCTCCTGGAGGAAAATATTCTAAGTGAATGATCTATCACCACGCGTCATGACCAATGAATGGTCCAGTTTTTCTTCATAAATATGGGTTTTGGGAGTTTCAAATGTGAAGCATGAAAATATCCCAGAGGAAAATCTCTGAAGTGAATGATCTAATGTCGCATGTCCCCATTGATGGATGGTCCAGACTCACTTCGAGTTTTCGAAATTTCGGGTTTCGGAAGTTTTGAATTTGAAGCATGAAAATATTTCGAAGAAAAATCGTCGAAGTGATGTGGTGGCCTGACATCATATGATGTCAAGACTGTTGATGTGTCATGGAAAGAAGGGTGACATGTGTCACGTGGAAATGGGCGAATGTCACAAAGAAATGACCTGGAATGAGTGCATGTGTCATGACTGATGAGTGTGCCACATGTCTCAAATGATGGTTGCCACATGCTCTGACACTTCGGGCTTCGGGAGTTTCAAATGTGAAGCATGAAAATATCCTGGAGGAAAATATCTCCAAAGTGAATGATCTATTGTCGCGTGTCCCCACTGATGGATGGTTCAGATTCTCTTAGAGACTTAAGCTCTTCGAGACTTCGGCTCTTCAGCTACTTCGACACTTCGGGAGTTTCGGGTCTTTGAGACTTCGGCTCTTCGGCTCTTCGGGACTTCGGGGCTTTGGGGCTTCGACTACTTCTTGATGTTAAAACCTGCGTGATTCTGCACCTCTAAATGGCTGAGAGTCATTGATCTGATTATCCTTAAGGATCACCACTTTCGAAAGTTAACCTGTATGTTCCCGCAATCTGAATCTGAAATGGTTCGCTCTAGATTGTTGTGTTTGTCTATGGGCCTTTCCTATGCATACAAAAAGTCTTGGTGGACCTATGGTGAGCTCAATCAATGGAAAACATGATGACAAGAATTCCAAATCAAATACGACATGTACTTATCCTTCAAGAAACAAATAGCAACAAAAATGCGCAAAGATTCAATCAAGAAAGAGACGGATAAGAACCAAGTCACTTAGTAATGGGAAAATGACTCAAGTGGTACCCAAAAAGCAAGAAATTTGACAGAGGATTTTTAGGGTGTGTTGAGTGCTCAACAAGTACCTAAAACAATAGTTTTGGATAGAGATCCAAATTTTACTTCAATTTTTTGGAAAGGTTTGTTCAAAGGCTTTGGAATAAATTTGAATCTCAGTAAAACATATCATCTAGAGTTAGCTAGGAAAACAAAAAGGACTAACAGGATAATTGAGGACATGCTTAGAATATATGTGATGGATCAACCATCAAAGTGGGAAGATTATATTCATTTAGTCAAATTTTCCTACAATAATGGGTATCGAGCCTCATTGAAAATGAGTCCATTTGAAGCCTTCTATGGCAGAAAATGTAACACTCTAGTGAGTTGGGATAATCTAATAGACAGAGTAGTTTTTTGGCCAAATTTGTTGAAATAAATGGAAGAATAGATAGAAAAGATAAAGAAGAATTTAAAGGCTTCCCAAGATAGGCAGAAAAGTTATGCATATAAGAACATAGTTTTCAGAGATTTTAAAGTGGGAGAACATGTGTTCTTAAAAGTAAGTAAAAGAGAAGTTTGATAAGATTAGAAAATTACCTGAAGTTGGCAGCAAGACATTGTGGACCTTTTTAAATATTAGAAAATATAGGGTCAATTCCATACATCCAAGCATTGCCTACATCCATAAGAGTGCATAATGTATTTCATGTTTCCTTATTAAATAAGTATGTACTTGATCCTAACCACATAATTGATTGGAATGTGATCTAGGTGGAGCACGAAGGGGATTTCCATGTGTAACCAATACGTATCCTAGACTAGAAAGTCAAAGTGCTCAATAAAAAATCCATAGGGCTGACAAGAGTTCAATGGACCTGCTATGGTCCTGAAGGTGCTACATGGGAGGATGAAGAAAACATGCGAGAAGAGTACCTGCAAATTTTTGACAATTTTGAAGAAGGAAGAATGCAAGACTCCATTTTGAGCATCTAGAGTTATGGAATCATTTCTCGTAGTCCTAGCCAACTAAGCTCGGGACCCTGATAAACGAATGGCTCATTCCTTGGGTTAGCCCTGATAAACGGATGGTACATCCCTTGGTTCAACCCTGATAAATGAATGGTTCATTCCTTGGGTCAACGAGTTGAGAGGAACAAGAGAATGATGGTTGGAGCTATTGTTGGAGTTGTTA
>ML793073.1:188036-206867 GCA_009831015.1 Picea engelmannii
ATGCCCATATTGTACTACCTTATATGTACATTGGAATCCTTTAGAGTGAATGGGATTCCACTACTTCATTCACTAAATGATCTACTTGGAGATAAGGGAAACGTAAATGCAAAGTTCGAGAGGGATTTGTCACTAGTTTCTTTTCTTTCTATCGGCATAGTCACAAGGAGTCCATGGTACTTGAACAATGGTGCATCTCCTCATATCGTATAAAAAAGGGAGTTGTTGAATAGTCTAACGGAGAAAGACTTCGAGATCCATGTGGAGCTTGGTGATAATGCCAAGTATGTAGTAAAGGGAGAGCAAACAATATTGTTATGACTTGAGTCAGAAGGTTTGTTTGATGCCCAAGATGTGCTTTATGTACCAGGACTTAGGAAATTTTTTCTCCAAGTCTCAGTTATGGAGGATAGGGGTTTTGTAGTTATATTCCAAAGAGGGAAAGTAGTCATACATCTAGAGGGAGCTATCCCTAACACAATAATGGTCATTGGGGTCAGAGAGGGAAATTTATACAGTTTGGTGGGAAAGCCTGTCCAGGCCTTGGTACATGACAGTTACAACCTATGTTATGTATGGCACGGGATATTGGGACACCCACACTACAAGGAATTTCATATTCTGAGGGAGATTGTCACTAATCTTCCAGATTTCAGTTTTGAGCAGTAAGACGTGTGTAGAGGGTGTGCACTTGGCAATAATTCCAAGTTTTCTTTTCCAAGAAGGGAGAGTAGGTCCAAGGGGATTTTAGATCTTATTCACACATATGTATGTGGACCGATGCCAGTAGCATCAATGCAAGGAGAATCATGTTATGTGACATTCATTGATGAATTTTCCAGGAAAACCTAGATCTTCTTAATGAAGACCAAGGATGAGGTCCTCAGTTGGTTTCAAGGGTTCAAGGCTCGGGTATAGAACTAGACACAGAGAAAGATCAAGGCATTGAGGTCAGATAATGGGGGAGAGTACACCTCCAATGACTTCAAGTAATTCTTCAAGAAATCAAGCATCGAGAAGGATTTGATAGTCTCATACAACCCTCAGTAGAATGGAGTTGTTGATCCAGATTATTTTCAGCACGAAATGAGATCGGAGATATAATAAAGAAATGCACAGAGATATCGCAGATGTTCAATAATATAATAGAAATGTATCAGAGATGCAACCATAAACATAGATATACAGTAATACACGATTTCGATTAATGAAAGAAATGTACAGAGACTGTAAAAATACAGAGTGAAAGACTCGCTAGAATGGTGGCAACTTATCTCTGAGAAGAGATGTGACGGCTACTCGCATTCGCAAGAAGATGATTACAATGAGGCTCTAGAGGACTTTTTACAATAAATAGGAATTCCAAAAGTCCTAGACATCCAAAAACCTAACCCTAGGAGATGAAGCGCCAAAATTCATGTGGGCCCTGTTTGGGTAAGTTAGTACATCAACTTCCCAGGGTCGTAACTTTTGCATACGATCTCTGTTTTAGGCTTATGATAGCTCGTTGGAAAGGTATCATCGAGGAGATTCATTTTGGGGGCTCAATCATGCCTTTGGCTATCATTGAGAACCTAGATCTTGAAAAACCTTCATTTAGGCCCTCAAAATGGCCTCGGAAGTTAAAACCTGCTAAAAATAGTAAATTGCCAAAATTGCCAGAAAACTGTTTTGAGCCAGTCGGAAAAGGTGGGTGGCCACTGATATCCACCTGGATCAATTGCAGGGAGAAAGAATCGGTCCATCATCCATTCTTCCAAGGCCATGATATGTGATCAATATTTTCCTATGTTTCTTTGGGAAGAGGTGTGTAACACGACAGTATAT
This sequence comes from Picea engelmannii, assembly GCA_009831015.1. NCBI lineage: Eukaryota > Viridiplantae > Streptophyta > Pinopsida > Pinales > Pinaceae > Picea > Picea engelmannii. The sequence continues at coordinate 189,864 of ML793073.1, forward strand.
ATGCAGAACAAGAGTCCTCACAGGATATTTGGGGACAAGACTCTCAAGGAAATTCACAGGAGTGACGCCAGAGATATGGAATTTTAGCATCTTTAGTTGTCCAGTGTACATCCTATTGAAATGTACACTTGACACTAAGAGGGGGGGGTGAATCAGTGTCTGGAAATTTTGGCTATTTTTCACACTTTCATAGATTAACCGAATTAACTGAATAAGATATGAAGTTCAATTAATTATTAATAAACATCTAAAACACAAATTGTATTAAGTAGATATATTATCTTTCTTTTATTTATTTAACTTGTATGGATACATATAAAATCAATCCTTTAATATCTTCAACTGAATATGAGAGATCCAACTCTCTGATACAAGACCTAGCTTGTAGTTCTCAGATCCAACTAAGAAATGAGGAATCCAACCCTCATAACAAGACCCAACTTGTTGATCTCAGATCCAATTGAGATGTGAGGAATCCAATCCTCATAACAAGACTTAGCTTGTATACAAGCACCAACCTGATAGAATGAACTTTCATTCAATCAATTATATATACATATATATTTTAATCCACCAAGACACACTTAGATTCACCACCACTTCTAGTTTATATAGTATTTCAAACAGTATAGGATTGAACCAATGTGTCTTTTTGACATGAACCATTGCACCTCTTCATTTAACTAACTAATCTTGATTCGAATTTTGTCCTCATGATTTGATCATAGATATGGATCGATTCATTATATCGTTCTCATGCTTATGATGCATCCACTATTCCCCAACATATAATATTCGATCTTTTACTGGCTCTTTGTATTTTTATGGTGTTAATCTCTCTCAAATTACTCTACAAACCTTAATCTTATTATATGACTATCGCTGGAACGACATCTTTCATGCTTCATAATTCTTCTCCTTTTTCTTTTCTTTTAGCCCCCATTTGTCCAATGTTGGGACCGTGTTCTCTAGGCTTCAGCACTCTAGAACTTTCCTTCTTCTTTTCACCAAATTCTTGTTATCACCGAAGTGATATCTTGAGGAGTGTTACATCTCGAGAAACTTCGATTCACAGTTTTTAATCCTCATCGTTGATCATAGTGTCAGATCAATTGTTTGATCATTCTTTAAAGGACTCATTTCTCAACATTTTATTATCCTTATCCAATGGCTGGGATTCAATTGCGATATGGATGGTTATCGTTTCCTCCAGTACTTTGAAGCTTCGCGAGTTTTTCTCTTTTATAAACTTCCAACTTTCCCAGACTAAATTTCCCTAAAGTGTGTATAATCTAGATGTTTTCCATGTAGCTACACCATCCTACTGTCCAGATCAAAAGTGTGTTGCCTCCACCAGGTTAATATTCATGCACATTACTTTGTGCTTTTGGATATTGATCGTGGATCTTCCTCCTCGACGAGTGGTTAGATCTTATTTCGGGGCTCTGACACTCCGTGTATCTCAAACTTTGAAGTAGTTCAATCCTTATAGATTTTTACATACCGAATAAGTCACGAGGTTGTGATGACTACTTGCTATGATTTGTTAGTACTCCTTACGCTATCCTTCCACTGTTCTTTGATCATCGATCGAGAATGATCCTGAAGTAGATCAATGGTTAGAATTACTTTGTGATTCGTGCTTACTCTATATTTCCACTACGCTTGATCTAACAATCATGATAAATCCTGGAGGATCTTAGATCAACGACCAGTGTTAGTTCATGACTTCTCCCTTCGGTGCTTTGAGTAGTTTCCAGTAGGAGAAAATGGATATCCCGGAAGGGCATACTCCTGGAGTAATGTAGCTTGCTTATGTCACTATTGATGTGGCACTGGATGAGTGGTTTCCATGTGTCACCTTGATTCGTGACTTTCGTATACCTAAAGTGCCAACTAGACCTTGACACTTGTCACCATCTGATTATGCCACGTGTCATATTCTTCTTCTTCCACATGTCCAACTTCATGAATTCGGTATTTCGTGGCTTCGAGAGTTTTGGAATTTTTGTATTATCCTTCGATGATTGTCGAAGTGTCAAATAGATCCACCATCGTAGATTCTCAAATGTCTTGATCCTATGGACTTCCTTTATTCCGAAACTCCAGGATTCGGGAGTTCTTGGTTTATCTGATCTGTTTATCATCAGAGTAGGTCAAGGCCAGAGTTGACCGTGCTTTGACAGTTTTTACTTTAGACCAACGGTTGATGGGATTTCCTGATTCGACAATCGATGGGAGTTTGTGACTCCGGGGCTTCGGCCTTCGAGTAAACTTACTTGTTTTAGTCTTTTTTTCTTCAGAGTGATCGGTGCCAAAGTTGACCGTAGTTCATGACTTCGGGGCTTCGGCCTTCGGGTAATTTTACCTGTTCTAGACTCCTTTTCGTTGGAGTGGTCACCACCAAAGTTGACCCACTTCTGATCTGACGATTCAACTTTTCATTTTAGATCGACGGCTAATACTTAACTCTAGATCAAATTTTGATCTAATGGATGGGAAACCATCCGAAGCTCCTATTTTAGATATGATAATTGAGGTTTAATCCTTCCCAACCTATGACTTCACCTCAATCTAACGATCATGGATTGTCTTGAAATAAGAATGAACGACTCATGTGCGTCATCCCTTTTGATATTTGATTAATGTTCTTCCTTTTGATCTGTTTGTCGCTATTTCTCCTGAGATTTTAATAATTGTTTGTGCATTATTTTATGCACTGATCTTTAGTCACTAACCCTCCTGAGATCTTAATTCCTTGTGCTTCGTTACTCTTTTTGTACATGGATTCTCTGCATTCTACCTCTCCTGAGCTTTAGAATCATAGGATCATTGTTGATCCTATTGTGATCAACAATGATCACGAATTGCTTCTCCAATAAAGAGATCTTCTTGTGCCCCAAGGTGATCTTCCTTTTCTTCTGATTACTATACATGTTGGAATCATGTTGCCATCAATGACAACACACAATCAATAATTCCAACAATCTCCCCGTTTGGAATTGAGGGCAACATATCTGTAAAACAAATACTTTTTCTCCCCCTATCATTGATCTCATTTTCAGGTTGGAGGATTGAACTTTTACTTATACCAAATATTGATAACAAATTTGTTTTAATGTTTTTCTCCCCATTCGATATCAATGAAAAAGAGTTAAAATTTTATTGTTTTTCTCCCCCTGTGAATTTATCGGATGTTATATAAATATCTTGGGATTTTATGTTCAAATAGGTAGTCTTATTGATACCAATTTTTGTAGTGATCAAGTCTTTTAAACCTAATCCAATGACTTCCTCATTTCATAACCAAATTAAATACTCCCCCTAAGTTTATACTATTTCATAGGGTTTTATTGTATTCTCCTTTGTCCTAAAGGACAAGGGTGTCAATCTCACTAATATTTTGTTTCTTTATTCTTGTTGATATTCTAATTTTTCACAAGAATACCACTAATCGACACTAATTAATTTAATTTCCAACCTTCAACCAATTTAATATTTTATTCACAGTCCTTCGACTCTGCGGAAACCAATTTCAACTTATGTCCCTTAGAAATAAGATTGAATTGGTCCTTTCATCTGTTTGTTTGTATTGTTGCCTCAAATAATTAAAACATGCTTTAGTTTGTCATGATACTTAGGCTATAATCCTCTTCTAATCAGGCTGATGTACTCCATTTTATTAATCATGTTTTCCCTTCCTTTTATACATATTTTTTGCTGAGGGGAAATTTAGTAGTTCATGAAAATAACATTGGAAAACTTCCAATATTTTCACTGCTCAAATCTTCTTGTTGGTATGTTATTGAAGATTAATCACTATTTTGTGTAAGTGAAACTTCTTCATTTTCAGGTGCTAGATCATCTCTCTTGTTTTTTATTTCAAATTTTCTTTTCCATAATTTTTCATGAGATATTTTGTTTGTGGGATCTTTCTTTTCTAGATTTGTTCTTTAAGACTTGTCATTTCTTATTTTCTTCCAACCTTCATTAGATTTTCTTCCTAACTTGTCTGAATTATTTCTCATGGTTTGACTTCTTGATTTTCTGTAGTTTTGGGATTTTTGACCAAACCTATCACAATTGTAACATCTCATTGTATGACAAAACTTTGTTGTGTGGCCAACATAATTGCATCTCCAAAATCTCATTGAGTTATTGAACCTTCCTGAAATTTTCTTTTTAGGACTCTTGAATTCCAATGCTTTGTGACCAAAGTTATTACAAGAAAAGCAATAACCATTGAAGGTGCTTCCATACTTGGGTCTGTTGTGACATGAGAAGTATGTATTTTGATATGTTTCTTGTTTTTTGCTTTTATAGCTTCCTTCCTTGACAAAGTTCATGGTTTGTTTTAGGTTTGTGACTATACCTTTTTATTTGGAGGAGAATGATCATTTATCATGTTTTTGAATGGTGCTCCATTTGCCACCTTCCTCTTTCTTATTGTATCCAACACCAGTTTTTTCATCAGTTGGTCTTTGACTGTTCCAGATCATATCTAGTATAGTTGAGCTATTATAGAATTTGATAGTTGCTTTTGTCTTTTCATTCTTATTTTTGAGGTTGATAACTTCCATTTCCAACATGTGACATGTTTCTTCCTTTTTAGTCAATTGAATCTTCAAGGCTTCTTCTTTTTCCTTAGCTCCTTCAAGTTGACTCTTTAGATTGATTACTATTTCTTCTGTATCATCCAAGACTTCTGTGTAGTTATTAGTTTTTTCATATGTCTTTAACTCTTCTATATATTTTGTTAGATCAACAACTTCATTCTTTAATCTTTTGATTTCTTCCTTGTTTTCTAGCTTAATCCTTTTGAGGTTGATGGCTTCCAATTCCAACATGTGGCATGATTCTTCATTTTTAGTTAATTGGATCTTATGTGCTTCTTCATGTTTCTTAGCTTCTTCAATTTGAATCATTAGAGTTTCATCAATACTTTCATTTATCTTTTTTATGTCAATAATTTCCATTTCCAACATGTGACAAGATTCTTCTCTTTTAGTTAATTGGATCTTCTGGGATTCTTCATTTTTCTTAGTTTCTTCAAGTTGATTTTTTAGATAGATAACCATTTCTCTCATCTATTCTAGTACTTTATTTTATTTTATTGTCACGTGTCTTTAATTCTTCCATTTCTTCTGTTAGATTAGCTATTTCGGTGTTCAATCTTTTGATTTCTTCTTCGTTCATGCTCGTCATGGTTAGATTGATCTAACTGTTGTAGTAGCAACACATCTTTCTTTTTAAGTTTCTCCAATTATTCAAAAGTGCACATAATTGTGTATTCAAGATGGTCAAGAACATCCCTAGTAACTTTAATAAATAGACCATTTGTTGGTTCCATACTAATAACTTCAATGTAGTTATAACATCATTCTTAGAATCTAATAGTTTTTCTTTAGTCAATACTGAGGTATTCATCAATTCCTTGATATAGTAGTCTTCTCTGTTGATGATTGGGGTTTGCATCAATTCTTTAATGGACTTGTCCTCTTCTGTGCTTTTTTCTTTATTCTGATCAGAATTCTCTTTATTTGTATTTTTTTCTTCAATCTGATTTGATTCCTCCATTTCTGAGTTTTGTTCTATAAACTGATTTGAATTCTCCATTTCTTTGTTTTGTTCTTTATTTTGATAAGAATTCTCTTCTTCTGAATTTTGTTCTTTATTTTGATAAGATTTCTCTTCTTCTGAGTTTTGTTCTTTATTCTGACAGGAGTCCTCTTTATCTGAGTCTTGTTCCTTACTTTGATATGATTTCTCTTCTTCTTGTGCTTTATTATTATAACAATTTTCTAGTTGGAGCCATAATTCTTTAGCATATTTGTAGTGCCTCATATGACTTGGTCTGACAATCCATCCTGGATTGCTTTTAAGGCTAATGAATTGTGTCTCCTTCCTTATTTTTTAGTTTTGGTTTTGTTCTTTGAGATAGTTGAGTACCAAGGTTTCGATACTACTGAATCCCAAACACCAGATCCTCTTGACTTCATATATTGTTTCATTCCTTCCCTCCATGAAGAGTAGTCTATTCCATCAAATAAGGGAGCTCCATTTGTGGAGAGATCCATTTTTCCACCCATTTCTTCATAATCTACCTTCCATTATTTAAACTATGTTGAAGGCACCCACTATGATACCAATTGTTGAAATCTACACTTGACACTAAGAGGGGGGGTGAATCAGTGTTTGGAACTTTTGGTTGTTTTTCACACTTTCATAGATTAATTGAATTAACTAAATAAGATATGTAGTTCAATTAATTATTCATAAACATCTAAAACACAAACTTTATGAAGTAGATATAATATCTTTATTTTATTTATTTAACTTGTATGAATACATATAAAATCAATCCTTTCATATCTTCAACTTCAACTGAATATGAGATATCCAACTCTATGATACAAGACCTATCTTGTAGTTGTCATATCCAACTGAGAAATGAGGAATCGAACCCTCATAATAAGACCCAACTTGTTGATCTCAGATACAATTGCGATGTGAGGAATCCAATCCTCATAACAAGACTCAACTTGTATATAAACACCAACCTAATAGAATGAACTTTCATTCAATCCATTATATATACATATATATTTTAATCCAACAAGACACACTTAGATTCACCACCACTTATGGTTTATATAGTATCTCAAATGGTATATTATTGAACCAATGTGTCTTTTTGAAATGAACCATTGCACCTCTTCATTTAACTAACTAATCTTGATTCAAACTTTTTCCTCATGAGTTGATCACATATATGGATCGACTCATTATATTATTATCATTCTTTTGATGCATTCTTTGTTCGCCAACAGATCATATTCGAGATTTTACCGAATCTCTGTATTGTTATGGTGTTAATCTCTGTCGAATTACTCTACAAACCTTAAGCTTACTATATGACTGTCGCTGGAACCACATCTTTCTCCACACTTCAGTGCTCCGAAAATTTCCTTCTTCTTTTCACCAAATTCTTGTTATCGCCAAAGTGATATCTTTTGGAGTGTTACATCTCAAGCAAATTTGATTCACGGTTTTTAATCATCATCGTTGATCACGATTTCAGATCAATGGTTTGATCATTCTTTTAAGGACTCAATTCTCACAATTTTCTTATCCTTATCCAATGGATGGGATTCAATCATGAGATGGACGATCGTCGTTTCCTCCGGTACTTTGCAGCTTCGAGAGTTTTTCTCTTTTATAACCTTCCAAATCTCCTGGACTAAATTTCACCAAAGTGTGTATAGTCTAGATGTTTTCCATGTAGCTACACCATCCAACTGTCTAGATCAAAAGCGCGCTACCTCCACCAGGTTAATCTTCATGCACATTACTTTGTGCTTTTGGATCTTGACTGTGGATCTTCCTCCTCAATGAATGGTCAGATCTTATTTTGGGGCTCTAGCACTCCGAGACTCAATGTAACTCGAACTCTAAAGTATTTCAACCCTTCCAGATTTTTACCTACCAAATAAGTCACAAGGTTGTGATGACCGCTTGTTGTCAGTTGTTAGTACTCCTTACACTATCCTTCCACTGTTTTTTGATCACCAGTTGAGAATGATCCCAAAGTAGATCAACGGCTAGCATTACTTCGTGATTCATGCTTACTCTTTATTTCCACTACGCTTGATCTAACAATCATGATACATCCTAGAGGATCTTAGATCAACAACCATCATTAGTTCCCGACTTCGCCCTTCAATGCTTCAGGTAGTTGTTGGTAAGAGGAACTGTATATCCCTGAAGGGCATACTTCCAGAGTGATGTAGCTTGTTGACATCACTATTGATGTGGCACTAAATGAGTGGGTGCCATGTGTCACCTTGATTCATGACTTTCGTATACCTAAAGTGCCAACTAGACCTTGACACTTGTCACCATCTAATTGTTTCATGTGTCATATTCTTATTTTTCCACATGTCCTACTTCGTGACTTCGGTACTTCATGGCTTTGAGAGTTTTGGAATTTTTGTATTATCCCTTGATTATTGCCAAAGTGTCGAATAGATCTATGACTGTAGATTCTCAAATGTCTTGATCCTATGGCTTTCGTTTATTCTAGAACTACGGGGTTCACGAGTTCTTGGTTTGTCTAATTTGTTTATCACCAGAGTAGGTCAAGGCCAGAGTTGCCCACGCTCTGACATTTTTTACTCCAGATCAACGGTTGACGAGATTTCTCGATCCGACGGTCGACAAGAGTTTGTGACTCTGAGGCTTCTGCCTTCGGGTAAACTTACCTGTTATAGTCTTTTTTTGCTAGAGTGGTCAACATCAGAGTTGACCATAGTTCGTGACTTTGGGGCTTCGACCTTCGGGTAATTTTACCTGTTCTAGAATCTTTTTCATTGGAGTGGTCAGCACTAGAGTTGACCACCTTATGTTCTAATGGTTCAACTTTTCATTCTAGATCGACAACTAATACTTAACTCTAGATCAAATCTTGATCTAACAACTAGGAAACCATCTGAAGCTCCTGCTTCAGATATGACAGTTGATATTTAATCCTTCCCAACCTCTGACTTCACCTCGATCTAATGATCCTGGATTGTCCCAAAATAAGAATGAATGACTCATGTGCATCATCTCTTTTGAGCTTTGATTAACGTTCTTCCTTTTGATCTATTCGTCATTATTTCTCCTAAGCTTTTAATAATTGTTTGTGCATTATTTTATGCACTGATCTTCAATCGCTAACCCTCCTAAGCTATTAATTCCTTGTGCTTCGTTACTCCTTATGTACATGGATTCTCTGCATTCTACCTCTCCTGAGATTTAGAATCATAAGATCATTGTTGATCCTATCGTGATCAACAATGATCACAAATTTCTATGCCACAAGGTCATCTTCTTGTGCCCCAAGGTGATATTCTTTTTCTTCTGATTATTATACATGTTGGACTCATGTTTCCATCAATGACAACACACAATCAATAATGCCAACACATCCATGTGCCTATGAAGAAGAGGATGAAGTTGTATCCTTTAGGATAGAAGGGCATATTTGAGGGGTACAATGAGACCTCAAGGGCTTACAGGATCTTCATGCTAGTGCAGAGGAAGATAGTTATGAGTAGAGATTTTAAGTTTGAGGAGAACTTGGCATCTAGGAATTCTTAGGATTTATCACCAGTGGTAGAGGATGTGGAGCAGGAGGCTTTGAAGAATGAGCAAGGCTCAACAAATTTTAGTTCAGGAAGATAGACTTTAGGTGGGGAGGAGGATTTATCCCCTTCTAGTTATGTCACGACACCCAAGTGGCTCATGCATACAATAAAGGGTGCTCAGGAGAACCTTGAGTCCCCTAGGTTCACAGTCAGGGAGAGCATGCCTCCGAGGAAGTTTCCAAACTTCATGGCACTAATGAGTAGCATCATTATTTCCAAGTCTTCCAGTGTCTAGGAAGCAAAATACCAGTGGTTTTAGTGGGATGTCATGACGTGGGATGATGTGTATGAATTTGTGCCAATATCAGAGGGACAACCAATTACATGTGGCATAAGTACTTTCCTAACTAAGAGGGAGTGTTGGTGTTTATAGCATTAGACATGTACTTCCACACAAGCCTAAGTGTCTAGACATGTGGACGTTATACAAATCCTTCTACCTTAGTAATTTACTTTAATTAAATTAATTATTAAAGTAAAGTGATTTTATTAATTAGTTGAGTTTAATTAAATGAAATGCTAAAGTTATTTCCATTAGTGAATTAAACGAATAATAGCCATTGATCTCAAGTGAGGTGATCTGAGAAAGTTTCCAAACTTTGTGGCGCTAATGAGTAGCATCATTATTTCCAAGTCTTCTAGTGTCTAGGGAGAAAATGACCAATGGGTTTAGTGGGATTCCATGATGTGGGATGATGTGTAGGACTTTGTGCCAAGATCAGAGGGACAACCAATTCCAGGTGGCATAAGTACTTTCCTCACTAAGAGGGAGTGTTGATGTTTGTAGCCTTAGACATGTACTTCCACACAAACCTAAGTGTCTAGACATGTGGAGGTCATCCAAATCCTTCTACCTTAGTAATTTACTTTAATTAAATTAATTATTAAAGTAAAGTGATTTTATTAACTAGTTGAGTTTAATTTAATGAAATGCTAAAGTTATTTCCATTAGTGAATTAAATGAATCTTAGCCATTGATCTCAAGTGAGGTGAGATATAATTTCAATCGTTAATCTCTTTGGAGATTAGGGTTAGGTTGTAAATCGATATTATAAAAGCAAGGCTAAGTGAAGGGGAGAGACACAAGAGAGAGAACATAGGATCAAAAAAGGGCTTTTTCTCACATGCTTGAGTCATCCACTTGGGAGCAAAGAAGGACTTTTTCTCAAGTGCTTAAGTCACGAAGGACTATGATTCAAGAAGACTTCGGATAGGTGAAGAAGGAATTTCATCTAGAGATCAGGTCCAAAGGAGGAAAGAGGGAAAGCAGACAAAAACAGACACATCCGGGTAGCAGGACAAGCTCAATATAGATCTAGGTAGCATGCAGGAGGGACAGTCATAGGTACAGATTGTACATGATTGTGGACAACGTCGTATGTGCGAGCCAATTAGCTCAGGTGTGTACATACGTGGGAGACGATTATCTCAAGCATGTACATTCATGCGAGACAATTATCTCAGGTGTATACATACATGCAAGACAAGTGCTTAGGGTGTGTACATACACATTGAGTAGGAGGTGAAGGACACATACAAATTTGTACAAGCCGCGTGTACATGGTTGTACAGGGGTAGTTTGCAGCATTGGATTTTTGTATCTTTATTTGTACTTGTATTTTTATTTAGTGGGCCATTTTCCCAGTTTGGGAGCCCCTTGTAAGCTTGGAAGTTATATGAATGAAAAGGTGATTTGAAGGGGGGGATTTTTTGTGTGTCTTGTGTGAAGTTTGGTTTCCATATTTTTGTTTTCGTTGTTTTATTCCCAACAAGTATATTTTATTCTATGTACTGTAATTTGGTTGCAAGAAAGGAAATACGTAAGGTAGTAAAGAATCTTGGTGCCAGGAACAAAGATTTTAACAGCTCAGGAGGGTAAAGAAGTGAAATTCAAACAAGATAAATGAACCACATAGAATCAATCATCACCTTCGGGGCTTGCAACCAGATTGCTCCCATGTTTTCCTTTAGTCATTGATTATTGGTGATTGAATGGTGAAGAGATATGGAAGAGTATTAAAAAAAAGTATGTCCTTGCATGATATGATTGTAGGTGTATGTATATTTTCTATCTATACTCACTCTCAAATATCATATAGGTAACTAATGACTACAATTAGGGAAGACGTTCTTTATCATTAACATCTATGGCCCTTATGAGGACAAAAGGGTATTTTGTCTCTTATTCAATTTGGGGATTGTCGAAGAAGAAAATATTATTATTAGGGTGAATCTCAATATTAACACTAAATTAGCAAAGGTTTGGGGGACCAGTGCTAGAGAAAACCTAGTGGAAAAATATTGCATTCACAAGTTTGAAGAGGCAGGCCTATGTGATGTAGCATCACTTAAACTACTACGTACATGAGAGAATTATAGAGTAGGGGTTGATGGTGTCTCTAGGAAACTGGTTATTCTTTTGGTGGTGGAAAGGGCTTTGATGGAAGTTGATGGGATAAGAACATGGGTCAAAGTGGATGGCTCATCTAATCATCCTCTTGTCTTACTGCAAATTGAAAGAGATGAGAATAAGTCTCTAGGAATTTCAAATTCAATCCAAAATCGTTGGAAGATGAGGAGTGCACCATGTTGGTTAGAAAAAAAATGGAAGAAGTTTGATCCTACTAATGAAAACTCCATTATGTTTCAATTTGAAATATCATTGTTAGGATTGTGTTTGTAGAGTAAGTTATTAATCCATCACTCATATATCACAAGTATTAGTAGTAACTAGCCTATTTCTCATGGTTCTGAATAGTCCACTTATCACTCATTGCATTAATCATATAGCATGTATCATCACCTCCTAGGCTTGCACCCAGTAACTAGGATTTCCCAGGATGTCACCCATCCCAAGACTCCTTTGGCTCAAGAACACTTAACTGTGTAGTTTTACCCACAATCAAGCTCAATTAGCTTGCTACCCCATTTACAAAATTTTAAAAGTATTTTTTTCTTATGAACTATTCAATTAGGGTTCCCTTGAATCTTTTATTTAAGTATTGAGAGGCTTGCGCAATCCAATAATTCTCCCTTTCACAAACAAAAAAATTAATTGTTGTATTCTTTAAAAATATACATACAAATCCCATAAAAACCACTAAATTTACAAGTGTTCAGATAATTTGTCCATAATCTTAGAAAATATTAAAAAAATTAAAACCATGGTTCATGAAGATAAGAAGTAGATTGTCCTTGATGGGATTCAAGGATATCTTAGGTTTCTTCATGCAGCTAAAATCCTTCTTTGGAAATCTTATCTGCTTCTATAGTTTTGTCCCTATAGACATGTGTGAAGGAGAGGTGAGTGAAAGTTGTTTTCAAATTAATTATGTCCCAAAATAATGGATGAAGCATGAAATTACTGAAGGTGGAGTCTCCTTTCAATTATTAAATGACTAAAAGTGAGTCTCCCATTATTCGTATTTGTGTAAGACCTTTTTCAAGTGCTATAATGAGGACCAATTTAAGAGCCAAAAGTTCAATGAAATTGTTTGTGGCCACTCTTATTCTAGCCTTGAATGAAATGGTGTGATTTGGGGAGAGGAGGATAATTCCCCAAGCCCCACCTTTGGATTGAGGGCTTTGAGAGGGCCCCATAAATGTAACCCTGGGGAATTTATTCATTTTTATGGCCTACTGAAACTTGATTATGAGGAGGATAGGAGGAGAATTTGGGATAAGAAATTAGAATGTTGAGGCTTTGAGTGGCACATTTGAGGGGAAAAGTGTCCATACCGTCAAATAATTTGGTGTTTCTAGCCAACCAAATTCCCCTAGGACAATTGAGGGGGAGATATTTCTACCTCTTTGTGTCCTTATTTTGGAACCATTTCCTGAGTGCGTCTTTAATGGTGTCCCCTTTGTTAATATTATGGTAGCTTCGGGAGGTATGAACCTCTATTGTGACCTATGCCGAGACTAGAATCCTCCGGAAGGAAGCAAAGAATTGAAGGAAACCCTAGACAAGTTGTCGGCTGGACAAATACATTTAAAATGAATTTATTGATACCCAGAAGGAGAATTCGGCCCCAGTTAGCCTGCCCAGTTCACTATAAATACAGGGTGCCAGTTCTCATTATTGATCATCTCAACAGTTGCAAAGAGAGCCAAATCTGCACATGCAGTTGCAGTTTTGGTGCGCAAGTTTCTGGGAGAGATGGGAAAGTGAGCGCTAGCTTCTGGGTGGGATCATATGTTCAACTTAGTTTTTATTCTTGCTTGGTGCATTAGCCTCTCTTGGCTATTGGATTGCTACCAGGATTCTCTTCTCGGTCAAGGTCAAGGTGCTCGGAGGGTGGCTTCGGCTTGTGGTTGGGTGACGAGGGTATCGTCAATGGTAAAACGAGCACAATCTTTTATATTCTAATAGGTTATGGGCCCACACCCCTTCAGTCAGCCTAAAACGCTGGAAGGAAACATAGCCGCTAGATATTGAGCTCGTTGAGAAACTGCCGCTAGGGTTACTAGCAGGAGAAGTTTCCAAAGCACTGCAGCTAGGGTTACTAGTAGAAGCAGTTGCAGAAACCTTAATTCTCAGATCCGGCACCTTGTGATGGAGCATCTCGCTCAAGGAGAAGATATTCAGATGTGCCCTAACTCATCACACCTATTGACTCTCTCAGAAGACAGATATGACGAAGTTGAAGTTTTGGATCAAGGCATGACCAGTTACCAGTCAACCGAAGACATGTGTGAAACAATCAGTCTCTTACACAACTCAACACTTACCGGGACAATTGAAGACGATATGTGGATAATCGATAGTGGAGCTTCTAGGCACATGACGGGAGATCAAGGTAGACTCTCAAATCTAAATGAGAGAAAGACATCGTACAAAGTGGAGCTTGGAGACAAAAGCACTTACCCCGTCGAAGGATTTGGACAAGCCTTCATTAAGTTGGAATCAGGTAATCATGTTCACTTAAGAAATCTTTTATATGTACCTGGTTTAGAAAAGAATCTTGTATCAATATCATGTTTAGAAGACAAAGGAAACAGAATAGCCTTCATGGATGGAAAGGTGTTATCATGGCATAAGAATTCCATCATAGAAGATTCTAGGGTTATTGGAAGATGTGAAGGAAATTTGTATAGACTACTAGAACGAAATGAAGAAGCTCTAGTACATGACGAAGTCAACCCTAATGAGCTTTGGTGTAGAAGGTACGCTCATATCAATTATCAAGCATTACCTTTCCTCAGAAAAATGGTTGAGGGAATACCATAATTGAAATCCATACACGAAGAAATTTGCAAAGGATGTGCCCTTGGGAAGAATATCAAGAAACCATTCCCAAGCAGCAACAACAGATCCAAGGGAATCCTAGATCTAATACACTCAGATGTTTGCGGTCCAATGCTAGTCAGATCTCTAGGAGGATCTCTCTACTACATAACCTTCATAGATGACTATTCAAGAAAGACGTGGCTATATCTACTAAAATCAAAAGACGAAGTGTTCAACAAGTTCCAAGAATTCAAGGCAGAAATAGAAAATCTTACGAACAAGAAGATCAAGACATTAAGAACAGATAATGGAGGAGAATACACCTCAAAGGAGTTTGTTGCATTCTGCAAATCGGCAGGGATTAGGACGGAGCTGATTGTTCCTCATAATCCTCAACAAAACGGTGTAGCAGAAAGAAAGAACAGATCTATCGAAGAAACAGTAAAAGCCCTCTATTGAACGATCAAGATCTATCCATGTTTCTATGGGGAGAAGCAGCAATGATGGCAATATATGTACAGAACATAAGCCCTCATCACATATTGAAGGACATGACACCAGAAGAAGCATTCTCAGGTAAGAAACCTAACGTAGAAAATCTAAGAATATTTGGATGTCCAGTTTACTCTCATATTCCCAAAGATAAAAGGAACAAACTAGAACCCTCAAGAAAGAAGGGGATATTTGTGGGATATAGTGATTCATCCAAAGCCTATAGAATATATATTCCAAAACAACACAAAATATAAGTAAGCAGAGATGTAATTTTCAATGAAAGGATGGCCTTCAGAAAATCTATTGAAGAAATTATAGAAGAAGAAGAAATTGAAGAACCAAATGAAGAAAACATAGAAAATGAAAATAACGAAAAGGATCAACCTGATCACCCTATATTGATCCAGATATCATACCAAAGAACAAGAAACGACCAACTTGGCTTGAAGCCACATTACAAGATGCAGAAAGAATCAAGGTTCCAGAAGGAACATCCAAGAAGAGTAAAAGACTGAAAAGATTCTCAAGTTATGCAGCATACATGACGAAGCTTCTAGATGAAGAACCTACTGTATTCAAAGAAGCAGTTAAAAAGGGACAATGGAAAGAAGCTATGGTGGAAGAACATCAGTCCATTATGAAAAATGAAGTATGGGAAATTGTACCCAGACCTAAAGAGAAATCAGTGGTAACCTCAAAATGGGTATATAAGATCAAACATGCAGCAGACAGAAGCATGGATAAATACAAGGCAAGATTCATGGCCAGAGGGTTCTCCCAGAAGGAGGGAGAAGACTATGACAAAACCTTTGCTCCAGTGGCAAGGTATACCTCCATCAGAGCTATCATATCTCTTGTCGCGTCCATGGGATGGAATCTACACCAGATGGATGTAAAGAGAGCCTTTCTCAACGGAGCTATTGAAGAAGAAGTGTATATTGAACAACCTCAAGGATTCGAGGTACATTCCAGAGACACTCACGTTTACAGATTGAAGAAAGCTCTATATGGACTCAAGCAAGCTCCAAGGGCTTGGTACGCCAGAATGGACAGTTATTAAACAAGACTCGGTTTCTCCAAAATTCATGCAGATCCAAACCTTTATTACAAAGTCGTGGATAACGCACTTATGATTCTACTATTATATGTTGATGATATATTCATAATAGGTGAATAATCTCTAATCATCTAGTGCAAGAAGGATTTAGCCTCTGAATTTGATATGAAAGATCTAGGTCTCATGCACTATTACTTGGGACTAGAAGTATGGCAAAAGTGTGGTGAAGTATTCCTTGGACAAGGAAAGTACGCAATAAAGATCCTTCAGAAGTTTGGAATGATGGACTGTAAGTCCATGGACACTCCTATGAATGCGGATATAAGAAAAGTGAAAGTCCCAGATTCCGATCCAGTAGATCCATCTCTATATCGGCAGCTAATTGGATCATTGATGTATTTCGTAAATACTCGACCAGATATTTGCTTTGCTGTAAATACATTAAGTCAGTTCCAGGTGGAACCTAGACAAGAGCATTGGATAGTTGCAAAGCATGTCCTAAGATATATTTGTGGGACAATAAACTATGGATTGAGATATACCACATCCAGTGATATCCAACTTCATGGATTCACATACTATGATTGGGCAGGAAGTGAAGAAGATAGAAAGAGTACTTTAGGTATGTGTTTCAGCATGGGCTCCGCTATGATATCTAGGGGCAGCAGGAAACATAAGTCAGTCACACTCAGTACAACAGAAGCAGAGTATATGGCAACTTGTGAAGCATGTACAGAAGCAGTATGGATAAGGAAGTTAATCTCCGATTTATTTGATCAGACTCCAGAATCGACCATAATATATTGTGATAATCAGAGTTGCATAAGATTATCCAAACATCCAGTGTTTCATGAAAGGTCGAAGCACATTGAGATCAAATACTAATTTATTCGAGATAAAGTCCAAGAAGGAGAGGTAAAGCTCGAGTATATCCCCACTGATGAGCAGACAACAGATATCCTGACAAAACCTCTATCCAGAATCAAGTTTGCATATTTCTGAGAGAAGATGGGGATCGTGGAAATAACTCCCTT
>ML793073.1:209347-226207 GCA_009831015.1 Picea engelmannii
TTCAATTTGTACAAAAAGTCTAGATCCTATGAATCTCATCTCATCAATTAGAATGTAGTGAATATGTTTCATCTCTTCTTGGAACACTTAAAGGGATTGACCATGTAAAGGCCTCATGTCCTTGATAGGAATTCTAAGTCATGCATGTATAGTGGTTGCATGTATGTTGAACTATGCAACTCCAGTAGGGGCAAGAAGCAATAGTGGGCTATGGCCGGATGGTGTATAAGGTGGGATTTTCCTATGCCTATAGTGCCTTGGATGATCATCTTCAATGGCTCTTTTGGTTCTCTTGCTTGTATGTGTTGCAGGATTATGTTGAATGCAAGGCGTTGATGTGTACAAAATGTATTTATGGTAGGAAATAATAGATTGAGTTCTTGTAGTACTTATGTATTCCTTCAATTGTAATTGATGAAGGTTGGTGTAGTGTCTAATGTATCTTGTGATACTTCGAGATTATCCCATGGGTGGGAAGTGTCCATCGCTCGTAGTCCCAACATATCAAGAGAAGTGAAGTCGATATTTCATGTAGGGGCCAATCTTGATAAAGACTGGCATTCAGTCATCTCCATGTTTGGTTGTATGTTAATATGGCTATTCTCATCTTCAAATGTTTGGTCAATAGGAGTGGGAATGGGGATGTGATCAACATGCCATACATGGTAGTCATCTCTTATTATCTCCTAATTAGCCACAGTGTCTTCTTTTTAAAGGCCTATATCTTCAAAGAATGAATGAAAGGGTTTGTATAAAAGTAGATCACTCCTACAGAACTCAACAAAGGTATTGGAATATTTGTTTGGTATTGTAGTAAAAAGTGGCCATACATGGACAATTGCGGGGATGTGTCTTTTTTTCCACTTTTCATTTTTCCATGCTTGGTTATATGTCTAGTTTTTTGCAAGATCAAGCAAACATATAAGGTCAAGACAAATAGGATGTATTAGATATGCATCAATGGAATTGGATCCAGATAAGCAGTTAGGAAAATTATAGGAGATTCAACGAAATATTTGATGACCAACATTGAGTTTGGTGAAGGTGCAACTGTATGTGACAAGGGGTAAATTTTGGAGCATATGGCAAGTCTCTTGGGCACTTATGTCCTAATCTACAATCGCTTCTGAGTGCAAACGTAGATAAGAAGTTGAGGCAGGGTCATCTAGATGTGATGTAGATGCAATTCTGGTCAACATATGGTGGTAGGTCTTTGATCTCCCCTCTACTTTGGAAGCATATTTGGCAATGTATTTTAGAACTGCATGGCGAGAGAGGACTGGTTGGAAATCTACATTTTCTCTCCATGTTTGGAGTATGTTAGGATTATGCATGTTTATGTGTTCATCATTGTGTGTTAGGCAATATGTCTTTTGACCCATTTCATCAATGTAGAGTGATGACTCCATTTGTACCTTCCAAGGGAATTTATATTTGCATTCAAGGGTAGCCCCTTTTCTATGGACACATGTTTTCTCATTGCACTTTGTATGTATTTGAACTCGATTTAAGAGTTGT
Source organism: Picea engelmannii (assembly GCA_009831015.1). Taxonomy (NCBI): domain Eukaryota; kingdom Viridiplantae; phylum Streptophyta; class Pinopsida; order Pinales; family Pinaceae; genus Picea; species Picea engelmannii. The sequence continues at coordinate 210,866 of ML793073.1, forward strand.
TCATAGTCCTTGAGTGGGTTGGATGCAAATATCTCCTATGTATCTAGTAATCAAGGGTCATCTTCAATGGATTGATGCATAGACATTTGTGTGCTATGGTTTTCTCTAGGATTCCATGTTGTAACATAGTTATCAAAGAAACTCTTTGCATCATAGATTTGAGTTACGTCTTCCCAATTTAATGTTTCCATCTTTGGAGCATCAACAAGCCATATAAATCCATGTATATGTGCAGAGCCACGATGTTGCCATTCATACCTGCAAAAGGGATATGAAATGATTAGTAAAGAGCATATAAATGTATAGGTTATGTAGAGGCATTTTCAAGTATTATAGATTGTGTACCTGTACCAATATTCAATTGCATACATGTTTTTTTGTAGTATCTCCTCATGGAAGATTGAAAACCTTTTGTGCATATAGGAAACTACAGTGTGGGGGCGGTCAATGACATTCCTTGCACACCAACGTTGGCGAAGCTTTGGGTCAAGAGGCCTATCCTTTTGCATAACTACGTGCAAGTCTGGCCATTTTGTGTTTGCTTCACTGAGAGTGAAAAACAAGTTTGGGAATTGAAGTTGTGTAATAATGTCTGTTAGCTCAATCCTTCACATGGTCCAAAATGCTCTAGTCCCATGTAGATATGCTCCGAAACTCATGACTTGTTCTGGGAGTTTGTCTACAGGTAGTTCTTTGAGATGAGCAGGTAATTCTTGAATTGTGGTGGGTGTGTTATAATCTTGGCTTCATTTGACAAAGAAGGTAGTGGTTGCTTGACTTCGATGGCACATAATCAAATTGTAGAAGTAGTATCTGAAATGACAATGACTACCAAATCTACTGTCATGGTATCTCATCAAGTGTATTGCATAGCTATCAAGTGGTATATTTCTCATGCGTGGTTGGCGAGGTAAGGCATCTCCAGTGGGGAAAAGAGCAGGAAATGCCATGTTGAAAAGACCCTCTATGTTGTACTCATTGATTGGTGATAGACCAATTGTTGGCCATTCAATTGTATTTGGTGAAAATCCATCTATAGTGTTAACAAATTCTCTTATTTTTTCCATCTCTCGTTTTGTGTTAGGAAATCTAAAGGCAAAGGAAGACATGTGTTTCTCATATTGGCAAACATCATGGTGTTCTAAATCTGTGATATTTGGCTCTTTAGTGGGAGAAGGGAAATTTTTTGTAGAGACAAAATGGAGGCAAGAGGAGACATTGGTGCGCGTAGTGGGAAGTGATGTAAGCGAGATTTGGTCAATTTGGATATCATTGTAATATTTGTCATTTTGCATCTTGTAGAGCAATGCATTGATGACATGATATTTTGTCACATGCCACCTCTCAAAAGATCGCTCTGATACCACCTGATGCTGAGTAGTGTAAAAGCTCGCTCTGATACCACCTGATCCAAATGCGTGAACTCCCGGTAAAAGCTTAAGGGAAGGCCAGTGCAAGGAGTGCACAGAGCCAACATTTTGTTAAAGTGTTGGTAAATCTCAGGGGAAGAGAACAAAGTTCTAGGAGGGTGCTGAAGGAACACTTCAATAGTGTTACAAGCTCAAGAGGAAGAGCACAGGTGCAAGGAGGGCACAAGGATCCACTTGAAGGAACAAAGGGCCGAGCACCTTTAAAGTTTGAAGTAATTACAATCTCAAGAGAAATAGTGCAAGTGTGTGCTAGAGAACTTATTACAAGTTCCAAGCTCAGGAGAGATAACAGTTTGTGGAAGCATGCAGAGGCTAAGGAGTCAGCCATGCAGGAAGATATCAAAGGTCGATCCTTTGAAACCTTGAGAAAATCCCTTGTTGAAGAGGAGTGGAGCCACGAAGCATAGAAGAAGCTACAATAGTCGTCGGATCGACCGCCACATTAGATCTAGGCCGTTAAACCTAGGGAAAAGGAGTGAGCATGGAGCAAAGGAAGACAAGTTCCCAACCATTGATTTGGGATGAGGAGAACGTCAGTCGTAAATCTCTGAGGCCTTTAGATTTCGGGATTCGACTCTCTTAGAGATTTTGAGTTGTGTTGTTTGGAGCAGGAATCCCCGAAGCTCCGAAGTCCAAAGTAAATCCCCACCGTTGATCAGGGAGGAGCGCGGACCATTGATCTTTGAGCCCACAACAGTTTGGCGATTCAACAATCCAAAAGTTTGGTTGTTGTGTTGTTTAGTGGAGGGAACTCCGAAGCCCGGAGTCTCAGATTTAATCTCCACCGTAGACTGTAGAGGGGAGAGGATCCCCACTAGACATTAGATTTGACTGTTTAATGAGCAGGAGAGTGGAAGGACATGATCAGGTAATAGCCATAGTTGCCGGTCAACATTTTGTATGACCAGGTTCGACTAGTAACTACTCCGGGTGGATTGACGTGTTGTGTTTTGGTGAATCCTCCGGAGCGTCGGAGTCCCGGAGCTCTGAGTAACACCTTTTTGGCCATTGCATGGTTCTAACCCGTGGTCACATGAGATTCTATCAAGGATAAAAGGGTAAGAGCCTATGGTTTAAAACCAAGGAGTAAAGGGGCTTAGTATAAGCACCCAACAGGATTTTTTTGGGGCCTACAACATAAATGAAAGGACATGTGTGTGCATCAGAGAAGGATCCAGCAGGGATCCAAGAGCCAATTCAACTCCTGTGAAAGATCCAGAGACCAGGAGGTCACGCGTTTGCATAATTTGGTCTTCAATGCTGAACTGGAAAATGTACTTGTATTCACATTCAAAAACATGTTGATTGCACCTTTGGAAATTACAGACACCATCCTCAATAGGTGTGAGTTTTTTTTTACACTTTCGATCTGTAAATGCAAGTGAGCATGCAACATACCAACAACTGTCTGTATTTAAAGAAGCAATAGTTGCCTCAACCAAAATGAATGTAGGGTTTGGACCTTTGCCAATTCCCTCATTTTCTATGTCAACCAAGTGTTTTTGAATGGAAGGGTGCCCTCTTGAAGCTCCATGTGCAGATAATGAGTGACAAGCTAGATATGTTAAATGGCTATAAAACCACGCTCTCAAATCTTGGGCTTCTTTGAGAATAGGATTGATGGAAAGTTGGGATGTGAAGGTTGTAGTAATTGATATCCTAATAAAGTCAGTTACTTTTCCTGCTTTGAGAGCAATTATTGGAAAGGTATTTGAGATAGAATATTGGTGTAGATTATGTTTGTGTCAAAAGACCCCCCATAATGTTACCTCTATACTATACCCTGGCATGTATTTTAGTTGGAGGGTTCTCTTATTTGTTTATGTTCCATTCTTTCTCATGACGGTTGCTAAAGGACTAATAGAGATAGCAACTCCAATAATATCAACTATAGAGTTGTTGACTAAAGTTGGTACCACATTAATAGGAGTGAAAAGAAAGTTGTGGTTTGYTATTGAATGATCATCCTCTAAACAAGATTCAATGKTCGAAAAAAACTAAGTAAAATATGATTTTATCACAAACATATTTAGTGAGATAATAGACTATGAAACAAAGATAATATAGAGAACTGAATGGGGGAATAATTTTATCCAAATATATAGCAAAAGCAAAAGGTGTTACATGTGTACATTTTTTAATTCTAGATATCATCTAAAGTTATTTATTTTTTAATTCTAGATATCAAATCATAATTTGATATGAAAATGAAATAAAAAAGAAAATAAATTTTAGCATATCGTTGAAGCGGGGGAAAGGAAACACGTTGAAGTGAAGCAAGGTGGTTATGTTGTTCAAATATCAACAACCTGGACACATATGAAAATTAAATATTAACACTTTAAAAATGTTATTATAGGGTATTGTGTAGGTCCCTATACTATGAACCTACCTACCCTCCTCTGAATACAAGTATATCCTTATTTTCATGCTTAACTTCATACAATATAGTTGACTATACTTCATACACCAAATACCAAGAGGTGGTCTATGGAATATTGTATAGTATCCTATTAGTGTAGGTGACCTTATAGTACTTATCCAGACATAATACTTAGGTTGGTCTAGTTCTTAGTCTATTAAGGGACTTTGAGCCTTTTTGATAACAAAGATATAGCGAAATTTCAGAATTTGCAACATTTGTGGAAGACAATATTGAAAATTTGTCTGGCAAAAATAGTGATAAATCATTCAATAAAACCTTTTCCCTAGAACGTCTTTAGTATTTTTGTCTTGAACTTGCTTCCATCAAAGTTTTTTTGATTTTCTGGTAAATAACTCGATTTGCATTGGGGAATTTATAGTATTTGTTCTTATTATATCTCAATTGTAAAATTCTAATTGAGTCAAATTCTAAAATGTTGATATCCCAATTGATAGAATGGGATATCAGTGCAAGTTCTTCTAATTCCCTCAATGTTTGGTATGGTGTTGTTATAATTCTCCAACACTCACCCCTAAGGAAAAAAATGAAAGTGCAAATTCTTATAATTCCCCAAGAAATGTGTGTTCTAAATGAGTGTGCAAGGGAACACATATTATATGTGTATTATATTGACATTATATTATTTTAATATTCATCCTAATTATTATTAACTTAAACCATAATATTATAAAAATAGAAAACGAAATAGGAACAAATACTCAGCCACCATAATGAACTAAGTGGAGCTCTGCTAGGGTTTGGAGCAACTACAAGCTAGGGTTTGACAGTCGCGGTCACAACAGAGGACAACATGGTTACCAAAGGTGGCGGTAATGGAAACCCCTCATAAAAGCAGGTACAGGGGGAAAGGCCCACGAGGCGCATGTTTCAAGGAACCAGTGACAAGCACCTCGGGATCAGGACCGGAAAAGAATCAGGAAAAAAGGGATCACATGGGGGAAGAAGCTAGAGAAACCCAGAATGATGCTGAAGAACCAGCGAACCCCAATGGGGTAGAAGGGACCAACCTGTGTAAACCTAAAACAATAATGATACCCAAGGTAATACTAGAAGATCCACAAATGCAACTATTCAGGGACCAGATGAAGACGCATGCACTAATTTGCAAGTACATGGGTTTGTGGCCCACAGAAAGAAGTGCAACTAGATAAAATATCAATGGAAGTGAAGCGGAGAAGTGGAACTCCACCTGGGTTCGAAAGGCTTATTCACAGCAGTATTCATGAACTTGGAGGACAGGGATAAAGTCTTTAAGGGGGGAGGGGGGGCATACTTCCATGCCTCAGCAGGACTGTGCATGCGGCCATGGAAGGAAAACTTCTCCCCAGAGAAAGAAACCTTAAAAAATGTACCCGTCTGGCTGAAGCTTTACTCCTTGCCGCTAGACTACTAGCTGCCATCCACCTTCGAAGCAATCGGGAACAAACTTGGAAAATATGTGAAGACATCGGAAGCAACCCTAAAAGGGAGATATACATCCTATGCAAGGATCTGCATAGAGATGGATGTTTCGGGGGCACTCCCATAAGCCATAAGCCTGGAATTCAGGGATGAGAAATGGAAACAAAGCATTGACTACGAGTAGATCTCATTCATGTGCAGAAGATTCCATGAAAATGGACACCTAAACAGAGAATGTCCTCTCAATAAAAAACAAGAAGCGGAAAACACCAAAATACAACAGGATGAGGATGGGTTCATAAAGTCAAACCACAGAAACAGAGAAAACAAGAAACCAAGTAAAGCCCCAACATGAAGCAATATGGAAGCCAGGACTAGAACAGAAGGGTGGGACAAGACCAACAAAGGGGAAGAAGGAGGAAAGGAAAAGGAAAAAGCTAAAGAAGCTAGGGAATAAGAAACAAATGAGAACACAGATAGTCCAAGAAATAAGATGGAACAATGGGGTAGTGCAACTCCTATGGATGGAGAAACCAGAGATGCCAACACCCCCATGCAGGTGGTAGACGAAGACGTGGAAATGACACTAAGCGAGGTAGGTACGGAAGATCCTGATCTCAGATATATTGTGGAAAGGGAAGGAATAGATCTCCCAAACATAATGGAGCAATGGAAAAGGCAGGGCGTAGACAATGTACCAGCGGAGCAACTAGATCATATCCAATACCTCTTCCTCCTAAGGGAGGAAGCAAAATCCAGAGGGCTCAAGCACACGCACGGGGAGATAGGACACCTAAGAATCAAAGCAGGCGAGGGGCAACCACAACTCTCACCCAAGTAGACGAGAAGGAAGAAAGGCAGGAAATAAAACATCGTAGCCCTACAGGAACTAGGAGCTTTGCTAATAAACTTAGGTAAGATAAAAAATCTCTTTCCCAACTCCCCCCCACATGTTTAAATGAAGATTATAACATGGAATAAAAGAGTCCTAAACAGCCCACGAAAGAAAAGAATCCTTAAAAACAGACTGAGGAAGGAATAACCAGATCTTTGTTTCATCCAAGAGATAAAATGCACTGTAGACAGAATGGAAACAATCAACAAAAAACAATGGAGCAGTACAAGATGTTGGTTTTCGAAGGCCAACAAATGGCAAGCGGTATTCTCACTTTGTGGAACCCACAAGTGATGAATCTACTAGCAGCCGAAGCCACCAGACACACACTTTTGGCTAACATGCAAATCATAGGTAACACAGAGGTGATTCTATGCACTGATGTGTATGGACCCCAGATGTTGGAGGAAAAGAGAAGAATGCTCCTAGACCTAGAAAACCTAAAAGCCCATTCCAACAACCTCCACTGGATCCTGGCAGGGGACTTCAACATCATCACGACACTTGCAGAGAAAAAAGGAGCCACCAGGAGATTGGATAGAGATGTGAAAGACTTTTCAACTTTCATTGACACAGTGGAGATGGTGGACATCAGAACCAATAATGGCCAGTTCACCTGGAACAACAAACAGATAAATCAACATCAGGTAGCGACAAGGCTAGACAAATTCTTAGTGTTAGAATCCATCATTCTGTAGGGATTAAATTTATACTGCAACATCCTTCCCTGGGGGGGTTTTGACCACTGGCCAGTCCAATTGGAAGCAAACTTCCAAACCGCATCGAAGAATAGACCTTTCAGATTTGAGAAATTTTGGATCGAACATCCCACCTTCAAGGAGAACATCAACCAATGGTGGTGGGAGGAACAACCAGAGCAAGGGATAAGGATGTTCAAACTATATAAGAAACTCGAGTACATCAAACTTAAACTCAAGGAGTGGAACAAGGAAATCTTTGGAAACATAAACTAAGAGAAAAAAAATATTGAAGACAGAATGAGGAAACTCCAGGAAATATGCATAGACAAGGGCTATACAGAGGATCGGAAAAGGGAAGAGATCCAAATGACCCAGGAATGGGAAGTAAGATGCCAGCAAGAAGAGACTCTATGGTGCCAAAAGTCTTGAATCAGGGGGCTAAAGAAAGGAGAGCGGAATACCAAGTTTTTTCATAGAACAACCATTGCAAGAAGAACCCACAACAAAATCCTGAAAATTAGGGATCAGGATGGGATCAAGAGAGAATCCCACAAGGAGATTGAAAATATATTGGTAAATCACTTCCATGGGATAGCCCAGGAACCCAACCAAGACCGAACGGAGGCCATACAAAAGATAACTCAGCACATCCCCCGGCTAGTTACTAAGGAACAAAATATCAATCTAAACAAACCCATCGCTAAGGAGGAAATTGACCAAGTGGTCCAGGAGATGCCCAACAAAAAATCCCCAGGTCTAGATGGTTTCATAGTGGAATTCTTCAAAGCCTATTGGGAAGTGGTCAAACATGATTTTTATAGGGTGGTGGAAGACTCCAGACGTTCAACCTCCATTCTGAAAGTGCTAAATTCCACAATGATCACACTAATCCCCAAAGAAGATGAATCAAGGACCCTAGACCGCTACAGACCCATATCTTTATGCAATGTGGTCTACAAGATAATCTCCAAAGTCATAGCCAATAGATTTAAACCTCTCCTACCCACACTAATTTCACAAGAACATGCGAGTTTCGTAGAAAGGCGACAAATTTTGGACAACATCATCCACGCCCATGAGCTGATACACACACTGAAAATCCAGAGGAGAGGGGGGATGATAATCCAACTTGACCTAGCAAAGGCTTATAAAAAAATTAGTTGGAACTATATAGCCAAGACTCTGGAAGCCTTTGGCTTCACACAACACTGGATCAACTGGATTGTCAGCCTAGTCTCAACGACAAGTTACTCTCTCTTAATAAATGGAGCCCCAGCCAAACCCTTCTGGCCTTCAAGAGGCATCAGACAAGGAGACCCGCTTTCCCCCTTCATGCTCATGCCGATGATGGAGGGAATTAATAGAAGCATAAAAAGTGCAACAACAATAGGAGAAATAACATGCATCAAACCTTTCAAAAACTTCCCTACATCCACGCACCAACAGTTCGTTGATGACACCTTACTCCATGGCACACCCACATTCAAGGAAGCAAAAGCCTATAAAATAATCTTAGAAGAGTTTGGGGAAGCCTCGAGAGCGAAGATCAATCACTCCAAATCTATGATCTACTTCTTCAATACCAACCCTGCAATTCAAAGAAACTTGGCAAACATTTTGGGGTTTGAATGCAAAACACTATCAATGAAATACTTGGGAATCCCCATGATGGAAAAAGCATGCAAAATGGCAACGTGGGAAGGAGTGATCAACAAACTATAGGAGAGGGTGAAAAACTGGACTTACAGATCCCTCAACCTAGCGGGGAGACTTATGCTGACCAAAGCGGTTCTGCAAGCAATTCTGACCTATATGATGTCAGTGTTTCCCGCTCCCAAAGGAATACTACAAAAAATAAGAGCCATCCAAAGGGACTTCCTATGGTGAGGAGCGGAAAATAAGAAAAAATGGACCCTGGTGGCCTGGGAGAAGGTTTGCAAACCAAAATTCAAAGGAGGCCAGAGGTTACAAGACCCACAAGTAACCAACGAAGCCTACAGGGCGAAACTCTAGTGGAGATGGGTCAAAGAAAAATCATCACCATGTGAAAACCTCTGGAAGGCCAAGTACACCCCGGACATCAATGACCAAGATCGAATTTGGTTTATGGGAACAAGGGAGGGATCAACCATCTGGAATCTAGCTTGGCGCAACAAAACTTGGATCCAAAAACATAGCTTCTGGGAAGTGAGGAATGGTAAAACAACCAGATTCTAGGAGGACGTGTGGCAACAGGAACCCAGAATGGAAAATCCGGATAGGGAGGAACTCCAATAGGAAATGACCGCGCAAGGAAAAATCAAAATCCACCACTACTGGAAACAAGAAAATGATCACAACAGATGGAGGATCTGGGACAAACTCAATCCACAAAATAGAGACCGGATCACAACAATAACGAAAGAGGTGGAGGAGGAATTGGGGAAAAGGAAAATTGTAGTCTCAGAAGAAGAGGACCAATTAAGATGGGGTAGGAAAAATGGTGGGGAATTCAACTTAAAATAAGCTCAGAATTACATCACGGAATAGGACCAAGAAGATCCGGCGCAACATTGGGGAAAGATTTGGGGTAGCCCCCAGTGGCCAAAAATCAAAATATTCCAATGGCTAGTACTTCACAACCGAATTCTAACCTGGGAAAACCTAAGGAAAAGGGGTTTTAGAGGCCCATCGCGATGGCACCTCTGTCAAGCTAAGGAAGAAAGAACGAATCACCTCCTCGATGAATGTAATTACACAACAGAGATTTGGGATTGGGCGGCAAGCATCTTTCGCCAGTCCAATAGGACTCGAGGTAACATCAGCGCAACCATCAACAACTGGAATGAGAGATACAACGAAAATGAAATGGTGAACCTCTACTGGAATCTAATACCGGGGATGATCATATGGGCAATATGGAAAGAAAGGAACCAGTGCATATTCAGGAATGAAAGCCTTCCGAAAGGGAATTTTAAGGAAGCAATAATCTCACAAATAAGAGAAACGGTGAAGAGTCGAAACTGCCAGACTGGAAAAGCGCAACTCACAGGCCAAGACTCCCGCATCCTGGAAGCTTTTCACCTAAAATATGGGCGCAACAACACATAGGTATGGTGGCCACCGCAACTCCAAATAGGAGAGCGCAACTGGACACCCCCTTCGACAGGGTTCCTCAAGTTGAATTTTGACGGGGAGACAAAAGGAAACCTAAGAATGACAGGGATGGGAGGGGTAATTAGAGATAATGGTGGTAACGTAACCCAACTGTACGCTGAGAGTATGGGAAATTCAACCAACAACGCAACGAAATTTGGAGCCCTGGAGCTCGGTCTCGAAATTCTAAGTCGCGAAAGGATGACAAACACTATCGTGGAAGGTGACTCCACCGTGGTTATCAACACGGTGAAGAGACTCCAAAATGGCACTAGAGTGGGAAAGGTTCAGAGACACTGGCGCTTGGCACATTCCCTACAAAAAATCTAGGAGCATCTGTAAATGATGAAAACAGTGGAGTTGTGTACACAGGTCAACGAATGGCCTAGCAGACATAATCACTAATGAGGGGGTTAGAAAGGAAGGACTAGAACTAGACATTACCTGGATCAACGTCCTAAATGAAAAATTTAGAATAGACTGCATCCAACTAGCGACAAAAGATCATGATGATAGCTTAAGCAAGGAAGGTCACATCGAGGAGGGAAATGCAAGGCCCAACGGAAGGCACGAAGGACCCAGGCAGGATATGAGTGCCCAACACTCGACCATAAATTCCAATGCAGGATCAGATTATACAATAGGCAAGGGTACGACAACAAGGTCATGTCAATAGTAAGAATTGCGGGGAAAGACCATGGGAAAGTATAGATGACAAAAAACATGCAGTGAATGAAGTAAGGCAAGAGGGATTAACACAGACCAATATCGATACACCATGCCAAAGAACATGTACGGGGAGTAGCACAGTAGGATATCTAGCGAGCAAGGGCAAGGGCCCGCACAGGGATAACGGTTGGGTCATCATGATAACACATACCGTGATGGGGAAAAAGGCGGGAAGGTTCACCTCTATGGGAAAACCATGATTGGCAGGACGAGCCTGCAGTAGGGGAAGTCCAATAAGAGAAGAAACAACATAAATAGATGCAAATAGGAAGAGCGCAACTATAGAGGCTACCACAGATACAAGGGTAGGGAAAGGAGGAACCCCGGTGTAGACAGGAATAGGTTGAGAATCTAGCAAAGGAGCTTCCATAGGCCAGACGGGATGGTGTGAATGAAGTGAATGCACAACAAAAGGAACCCCTTGGGGAAGGAAACTCTGAAAAATTCCTTGGCGGGTCTCAAGGATGGAGCAAGTGGCAAAAGACGCGTAGGGAACCTTTCATACTCTGGTTGCATCGAAAGTAAAAGTGACCATTACCTGGTGGGAGAAGGAAATCAAAGCAAAACGCAAGGGCAAAGCATGGGATGCTCCGACTTAGGAAACATATTGGGTAATTGACTTGTGAGCCATGCAACCCAGGGAAACCCTCTACCACAAAACAATGGAGATGGCGTGGCTAAAAAAGATGATGATCAACAAAGTGAGCTTGGAAAGGGAAGATGCCAGACTGGAGGACAACAAGGAACACAAGAAACTGTTGAACGGAATCTCGAGTCACCTCAGCAATCTGGAAACCATCACCAAACTGCTAGCTGAGGTCAAGAAGGACCAGAAAGCCAAGATGGAGCAGTTGGCTTCCTAATTCCACCTCTACCTGCGTTACGTCCATCACATGGACATCACGCCAACCGACGAAAACAAAGAGCCAACACATATCAGAAAGACTCACACGATCTCCCAGAAGGAGGAGAACAAGGGCCATGCGGATGAAGGAAAGAAACACATCATTGTCCCGGACTAGTGTCTGTTTAGTCTTTTGTCAAGTTAGTCTGGACGATTTAGTGTCAGTCTTAGTTTCTATTTTTACATGTTTGTTGTGCTTATATTTTCAAAGACTAGATATGGTAGGATTGGGCTGGTTTCCCATGGTGGCAGTCCAGTCATACCCCTCATTTATTTCAGAAAACGCAACTCGGGAACCTCTGGTCTGGTTTCCTTTTTGGCAAACCAAGGAGTCCCCCTTTTTTGTATCATAACTCTCTTTTAGTAATACAAGCTCTTACACTCACTTACAAAAAAAAAACCCATATTATTATAGATATTGACAGGGAGATATCCCATTATAAGTGGGATAGTATAATTACTTTTATTATAAAGAGATAAAACTTCCCTAATAATTATATATGTAAGCATATAGTACTTTTTAATATAGACATATATTGGACTAGTCCCACTATCACACTATAATATTAAATATGTCATGTATAAGTATTGATTATAGTACCTAATATTGGCTAAGAATGACATTATAATAATACATAATGATGTTGCTAAATATTGACAAAATAAACCATTATGAATATTTTTCTTAATAGCCGTATATAGTATGTAGCCTGATTTATACAAGGACAATATACATATTACATATCCCCTTTCTTGTTGTTTTACTGGTTTTCGGAAGAATGTAATTACTTAAATATATTTGTTTTCCACATATGCGAATAAAAACGTGACAATGAAAATGATTTGGTTAGACTTAACTAAAACCGTAAACATCAGAATTTGAACCTGCCAAGGCAAAGCCCAATAGATTTCGAGTCTATCTCAATGAGACTTACAAAATATTGTTGGACTTGAATAGCTTTCAACGATGTTGATTACAAAACGGTACTTGACATGTCCCTTCATGAATTTTTCCATTGTTGTGTTCACGTACTCGATTGGAATGTTTTCAATCATGCAAGAGATGTTATGCTCTGCACAAAAGTCCAACATCTCTTGAGTTTCCTTCACTCCTTCAAGAAAGTTATAATTTGGATCTCGATCTCCATCCACTGAACAAACTGGTGATAAGGGTTATGAGGGAGCATTTTCCCTGCTAATTATTGGCTACCTCTGTTAACAAATGGTAGACATGATAAAAACGGTTCTCATTACCAAGCTAACATCAAGCTACAAAACCCCATCACATCACAACAATTGTTCAATGGAAAAATTAATACCAGTAACATTGGCCATTCATAAGCCATTAAATGAAATCACAAAAATTGCTCATTGTCATGACACACACTTATAATACATAATCCATTATAGCTAATCCATTACAACTATAAAGGTTTGTGAATTAGTACGAGTTGTTGAGTACTTTAGCATAAGTTCTATTCCTAATTTAGTTGTTTGTGTTACTTCATTCCATATACCTATGGAATTAAAAAAAAAGCACTAATTTACCCATTAAATGTTTTGAGCTTTAAATATAGAATTAGAAAGTACAAATATCCCTCTTCTGTTTCGCTTCCCTCTTGAATATTGAACATTCTCTGTAATAAAAACCCTATTAATTGAGATAGCCAGTAAGAAAAGAACAATTTACCTAAATCTGTGCATATGCCATGGTCCAACGTCCTTTCCTCTCAATGTTTCTGAGTAAAAATCTTGGAAGTCAGAGGGGGCGGGAACGATATGGGATTATATGCTTTTACTGCTAAGTGGCTTCACCCAAAAAACACAGTTTCCTCCTCAAATTTGTCCCTTTGACCAACTCTCACTATGTCGTGGTTTTGTTAGTATGTGCTCCTAAGTTGAAGCCTCTGAGCAACATAAGTGAGTAATGGAAAATATGCAAATAAATAATGATGGTCTAAACGAAGATTCCAAACCTCTGTTATTGAATCATGTTCGAAGTAAGTAATAAAGGAAAGGTTGCGTGACTTCCTAACAATTCTCAAGGAGCAAGGAAGTTGGATGAAACCCTAGCCATGGCGGCGGCCTCCTCTGTAGATCCGCGCGCCTCTTCGCGTGGGCTCGGCCCTCTCCAGAGCTCGCCCCCATTTCGTCCCTCTGCTCGATGCCCGGGCGGCCCCTCCAGCTTCCCGTCCGGTCCTCCTCCCTCCTCCGCTCAACCACTTTCTCCGGTCGCTGCGGCAGGCGCTTCCTCAGCCGCCCCATTTATTCCAGCTCCGCCCTCCTTCAAGGACGCGGCCCAAGGCCGCTCCACTGGATTTTTTCATGTGGTTCGTGAAGCCCCGGATCCAGTGATCCCTATACCTCAGGAAGCGGCGGACCGCGAGGATTTTTTTAGATCCAATGCTCTGTTTTGCAGGTTTAACAGCTTCTGGCCTCGCCTGGCGGATTTGCATTCTTGGATCGCTACAGAATGGACTCCCCTCCTCGACTTCGAAGCTCACGTTCGCCCCTGTGTTAAAGGATTCTTCATCATTATTTTTGCCTCCGCTAAGGATAGAGATTTGATCTTCATCTCTGGGCCCTGGTTCTAGGGAAGGTCGGGTCTATGTCTGCAGCCTTGGACCCCTTCTTTCGACCCCTCCTCAGCTTCCATCCCTTCGGCCCCTGTCTGGGTAAGGCTCCCTGGTCTGCCTATTCATTTCTGGGGGGATTCTTCTCTTAGCCATATTGGAAACGCTCTTGGCAAGTTTCATAGCAGCAGCTCGGAAACCAAATGTGGCTTCACTACTTATGCTCGGATCTGTGTAAAGATGGATTTCAGTAAAGGATTCCCAGCGCAAATCACTCTTCAAGGGAAGAATTATTCATGGACGCAGAAACTAGACTACGAGAATCTGCAGTTTAGGTGCAGAAATTGTTTTGAAACAGGGCACTTAGCCATCAAATGTCAGAAGCTCCCTGAGAAAAATAGAAACCCCAAGAATCAATGTAAAGCTACATGGTGGGTCGGAGCTCTCCCTGAGCATCAAAGCATAGCACCAGCTAAAGACTCTTCAAGCAAGGAAGATACAGAGATTATTCCTCAGAAATCGGAACAAGTCTCCTCTATTCAAGAGCCACAACCTCCTTCCCCCAAATAGCCCAAGGGAAATGCCCAGGCAGGATCTGATCCTATCATAATGCCAAGTATTCCTCAGCCCGAACTCTTGGTCTCAAGTTGGGCCAATTTAGAAGATGAAGAAAACCCCAACTCAACTGATGAAGAAGGTCCCCCTCATCCGAAGGAAAGACACCCTCTTCAAAGCAAAGAATGGCAAACAGTGACAAAAAGGAAAAAACAAAAAAACTTTCAAGACAGAAAGGATGTAATGACCCGCAGTCGAACCGGGTCACTGAAATAATGCTGAAACACAGTGCTGGCCAGAAGCTGAAACAGTGCTGGAGCATATGCTGAAACACTGCTGGAAGCTGAAACAATGCTGAGTCATTTGCCGAAACAGTGTTGAGATAGACGTTGAAACAGTAACTGGAGTCTCGGCATTTAACTTTATACCTGTTCTTTTTGAAGGCGTACAGGATCTAGTTTAGTTCAAAAGTCTAGAAGTAGAATGGATCAGAAAGACTGGCCCGAAGAAATTCGAGACCATTTTGTAACCGATTATGTGGCTAGGCCACCCCATTAATATATTCTATAACCG
>ML793074.1:28325-38881 GCA_009831015.1 Picea engelmannii
ATCAAGAAGAAAGAGAAAATTACCAGTCCTCAGTTAAACCTTTGTATTTAAAGCGGTAGAGTAATTGGATGAAGACATTGACAAAGACAGAAGAATGTGATCAGTATGAAATTACTATGATGGTATCTCATGCCTTGTCATTTTCTTGTTGATGTCCTTTTATGGCTTTCCTCGGCGGTTATGGGAACCGTCTCAAGCATCCTTTGCCTTTCATTGGTAATCTTGTCGACAGCCTTTTTTAACCACTCCTCGACATAGCTCCTCATGGGCGCCACGTTGATTTCATGTCGATTTTTATATTGAATAATTCACTTTCCAAATCCCTTAGATCAATAGAGAGGTTGTGCAATGCTTCTTGAATATCTTGGTTTTTAATCGAATAATCAACTAGCCAGTTTTTCACGTCATCTTCACCATATTCAAGAATGCCATAGAAATTTTCAAATGACAGCCTTTTATAGATCTCAACTTAATCATCAAATGCTTGCTTGGTTAAAAATAACGAGTTGAATATCAATTTCAGGTCTTGGACTTCATTGGTGCTTCCAGCTAGATCTATCTCAGTTAGCTTCAAGAACAGTTTGTCTCTTCTAGATATGGCCTGGCTACATGCTTGAACGATACCATTCAGGTTTTTTACCTTTTCTTTCTAGCATGCGTTTAGTTGGTTTATTTGATTCAAGGAACGGATATCCTCCTCTCTTCTTCTCAATTCCATCATACTAGTAACTTTAACAACAAATGGTACAACTGCATCAAGGTAGAAACCTTGCTCGTTTTTTAGATCTGCTTGTAGATACTCATGAAAAGCATGCACTCTTGTTCCAAAAGAGACCATACTCTTTCACATCTCCCAAGATTTTGTTATTAATTCCATTCTTCTCTTTATATTATTTTCCACATAGCCTCGAGCTGATGCGAGAAGGCTTGTTGATCCTTTTAACTTTGTCGCAGGTGTGGTGGGACCGATCATTGCTAAAGGACTAGCCAATAGTGGAAGGGGCATTAGAGATCCCTCCAATTCTTTGATTTGCTCCTTTAACCTGATGTTGTCCACTTTAAGGCCGCTAATAGAGTTTTCTAGAGCATCTCTAGTTGATCGGTGTATCTAGGAGATATGGGAAGGCACATGTTTCGTAGGTTCATATTTGAACGACATTTCCCTTTATTATTATTTACATCTCTCTTTTTAATAACCAATTTTTTGGATTTGTTGTCAAAAACATCGCTCTGAAATGCAAAATACTCTTCTTCGTCGAAGGTATCGGTCCCAATTATTTCCATTTGAGGGTTATGGGGAGAAGTGTTCTCTAGATGGTCGTCGTCGAGGAACATTTTGCCAATGTCAATTTCTAGTTCCATATCTTCGAGGGAGAGATTGTGGATATCAATTTCTCCCCTCGGTTCCTCATGTTCTTTCACTATTGTTTTTCGTTTTTTGCTCACGGGAAGTTTATGAGAACTTTCAATTTTTTCGGAAGGAGGGTACTTATATCCTCCTCCGCCTGAAGAATTGTGTGTGACTTTCTTGCTTGGGTAGGCGGTTGGAGTGATGCTCCAAAATATTGTAGTCTTGGTTGTGGTAGTCGGGGATTGGGCACTTTTCTCACCTGGATATTTTCATTTCTACTTGTACGACTCATTGGTGTTGAGTATTGTCTCCAGGTCATCGGTGTCACGAGCAGGACTTCCTGAGGCATTATCTTCGTCTTCATTCAGGATAGTGTTAATGAAAGAACTGTTGAAACCGACAGTCAATAGGTGTTCTACGAAAATACCATTAGGGTCGAACCATTTTACTTTTTCAACATATTTTAAATTGAGGCTATGGAAGTGGCCCGCGAAACCAGCAATCTTGTTCATATTCTTGACTATGAAATCCCTGACTTTCCAAGGTGGAGGCATGAATTTCCTTTTTCTCTTTTCATGGAAAAAATGCAACCAGTAGGTGTACTGCCTTGCTATCTCAGCAAGAAACATTGTATCATGTATGCGACATGGAAGGAAGGAAGGATTTTCTTTGGATCCAAAAATCCTTATAAAATTATAGTTGTCCATTTATTCTAGTGTGCCCTTCCTATCCAGGAACTTGCTTGCCTGGTCAGACATCTAAGGAAAATCCTTTCCAAATATCAACCCTTTAAAAACTGAAACAAAATCGTTAAAGACTTCATAAAAATGTTGGGAGGCCTTATGTCTCCATAATGCCTGGTACCAGAAGTTTACTGGGTCAAATTCGTAGTTTACCTTCTTATACATAGATAATATAGGGAATGGACAGCAATGCACTATCGTGAAAATTAAAGAAGATGACATAAAGAATTTCTTCTGCCTTTTGTATTGCAATAATTGGGAAGAGATTTCAATGGAAATCAACTTTCCCCAATCGAAGATGGCTTGTTCCTTCACCGTAAAATATAAAATATACAGAATCATCCGAGATATGTTGGTTGTACTTTCTTGTCCTATTATCCTCGTGAAAAGCCATGCAATTTCCCAGAAAGGGTTTTTTAATGCACTAACCTATAATCTGGTCATATCCCCGAGAACGGTTGTTGGGTTCTCTAAGAACTCTGGTAAGAGATCCAATCCATTATCATGCTTCTTTAAGAACTCTCTACAATCCTCACCCTTGAAAAAAAGAGTTGTCTCGGGAAGTCTTAACATCTTTCAAAATACTTGAAGCGATAGGGAGACTCAGAAATGGTCCCACAACTGGATAATTTGTTGGTTCGGAATATAATTTTCAGCGCACTAGGTGACCAACTCCTTATAGTCAAAAACATCGGGGACACAACCTGCTCGCACAATTATAGATGTCTAGATAACTTCCTTCTGGGCAGAAGGGGACGAGTAGTAGTCGTAAGCTCTGGACCACTGAAAACTCTGGTCCTCGCACCCGAAAATACTCCACGTATATCCACATAAATTTTGTCGAGTTGTAGCCATAAGGTGATGAGAACGTTCCTTTTCTCCTGCTAGTATTTAAAATGAACGTTGGAGGATGATAATATAATCTCCCATAAATCTTGGTTTAATACATTTTAATGGGATATGTCCTCAACCTTTTCGCCTATTAATGCCAATATTTTTGAATCTGTGTGGTGATTTGTCACTAATAAAGGCATGATTAATGTGCATTGGGAAGGGTGCAAATTTGACGGGGATGGATGGGAGTGAAAAAATCTTTGAAACTTTTGTGAACCTGGGATCCCGAGAACCCGCGAATATGTGACAACAGGAGGTGAAGAAATGACTAAGTATGGAAAGGCGGGGTATAATGCCTTAAAAAAACTAAAGTAAACAACAATTTTTCCAAGTTCAATATCCACACAAAAAAAAAAATCAAATCCCATAATATTGGCCTCTGCCAATTTGATAATAGGGAGGTTGAGTTGGTAAATCAAAATATCGCTCAGTTCAAGCGACTGGGGTGCCTATGAGAAAAATTAATGCTTTGATGAAGATTTGTTTGTATTGCAACATGTGACAGTAATTGTGTCTTGATAGTATTTAAAATGAACACTGGAGGATGATAATACAATCTCCCATAAATCTTGGTTTAATGCATTTTAATGGGAGGTGTCCTAAAGGTTTTCGTTTATTAATGCCAATATTTTTGAACCTGTGTGGTGATTTGTCACTAATAAAAGCGTAATTAATTTGCATTTGGAAGTGTGTGAAGGTGGCAAGGATGGATGGTAGTCCGCAAACCCGTGAATCTGTGACAACAAGAGGTGAAGAATCGACTAAGTATGGAAAGGTAGGGCGTTCAGATGGACCCAGACAGACTCATCGTAGGTAGAGTGAAGGTTGCGAGTTCAAGGAGTCTAGGGTCGAATTGTAGATCATGGAAGTTTTGGGTGCAAGATGTATATCACAGGACATGGAGCATGAGATTTCGATGGCACCAATCCGGGAACTCGCGGCCATAACCATTAACTATGGGAAAAACATTCTCAGTTATGGAATATACCTGGGGCTCTACAAACTCAGGTTCAAGTTTAAAGAGAATTTTTTTATATTTATTTCAATACTATTCATATTATTTTATTTTAATAGTATTTTTGTGGCCCAAATGTAAACCATGTTCCAATTTGAAGGGTGATTTCGACTCGCAATTTTTTCTCAAACGCATAGGCAATAGAGAAAACATATGAGTTAACATTTTCATATGCAAGCATATTCTCAAATATAACAAGTTGTAATATATGCACAATATTAACGAGGGACATCACGTCAACACCTTTGTAGATGACAGTGGGCTAGCACAATATTGCATTATTACTATGATGATGCCTTAAAAAAACTAAAATAACCAACAATTGTTTGCCAATTCAAGATATACACAAAAAAATCATCAAATCCCATAATATTCTCCCATTAATGCGTTCTAATGGGAGATGTCCTCTAGCTTTCTACTTATTAATTCCAATATTTTCAAACCTGTGTGGTGAGTTGTCACTAGTAAAAGCATAATTAATGTGCATTGGGAAGGGGGGAAGGTGGCGGGGATGGAGGGCGGCAAAAAATGCTTTGAAAATTTTGTGAACCCGGGAGTCCATGAACCCGTGAAACTTTGAAGAATCGACTAAGTATGGAAAGGTGGGCCATTTAGACAGAGTCATCGTAGGTAGAGTGAGGCTTGCGAGTTCGAGTAGTCTAGGGTCGATTTGTAGATCATCGAAGTTTTGGGTGCAATATGTATACCCTGAACACGGAGCATGAGAGTTAGATAGTGCCTACCCGAGAACCCATGGCCATAAAATTGGCTAAGTATGGAAACAAATGGCGGTCGGTTGGACTCGTGATGTGAAGATATAGATGGATGAGGATTTGTCAGTCTTCCACCCAGGAACCCGCGAGCATAGAAATGCAACTAAGTATAGAACCAGAAATAGACAATAGAGGGGAAGAAGAAAAGGGAAAAATGGGTAAGTATAGAAGAGGAAAAAGAAAGGGAGAAAAGAACTTTATCTCTCACACAACAACACTTGGTCTCATAATTATCAAGCGATAGAAACACATTAACTATGGGAAAAACATTCTCAGCTATGAAATATAGTTGGAGCTCAACAGACTCTGATTCAAGTTTAAAGAGATGTTGTTTATATTTATTTCAACATTATTCTTATTATTTTATTTTAATAGTATTTTTGGTAGCCCAAATGTAAACCATGTTCCAATTTGAAGGGTGTTTTCGGCTGGCAAAATTTGTTCAAACCCATAAGCAATAGACAAAAAATATATGACTTGACATTCGTATATGCAAGCATATTTTAAAATATGACAAGCTTTAATATATGTACAAATTGGATAAAGTATGCATATTAGAGTTTTGTAACCATACCTCTTAGTCTCTAGACCTTGCACTATGTTGGACGTTTCACTTCTACTTGTCGATGGTTCTTGTGAACTAAAAAACATGTGTTGTAAATGACATAAACATATTTACCATGGCATAGTAGAATAAATAATTGAGGATATTTGTTTCCTAAACATAGCAAGAGCATAATCTATGAATCCTTACCTTCAGCCTTGTCGTTGTGTTGATGTTTGCGATGATTCACTACTCATGCCCATGTCACTTGTCAAACTTTCTATGATACAAACATGTGTACATTGAACATCACAACAAACAAATATGCATATGCATTGTATATTGTTCATAATTGATATGGATGTGCATTAGGCATATGCATCGTATTTGATTTGGCACCACTGTTGGCCTACCTTTTGGAAGATTGTACTCCAGCTTTCTCAGTTGTGGCACATAAGGCTTCATCCTCATGTTCAATTAGAATGTTCTTTTTTCAATGTAGCAATGCAGAGAATACAATGGACATGAAGACAAGTTGCTACGTAGGAACACATGAAAAAAAGATGGAATACAATTTTATTTATTTCAAGGTAGTAGCATAGAAAATACAATTGACATGAAGATAAGTCAATATATAAGAAGATATGCAGTATCTAAGGAAAAAAAAAAAAACTGCAAATCAGTAGAATAAATATAGACATAGTAGATGAAAAACAATTTGATATGGAATACGGGTAGAAGTATGCACCTTTGTATGTCTTCTTCTACATTTTTGGTTAAGAGTTATTTTCCTTGACCAGTTTTCCTGTTTGTTTCAATGAAGGAAAGTACAAAACACAATGAAAATGAACGTAAGTTGGTATGTAAGGAAGAAACAAGGAATATGTACATATAGTAAATAAACTAGAATCAAAGGAATAGAGTAACAGATAGTGTTAGAAGCATGTACCGTTTTTTTTTTCTTGATCCATGTATGTGTATATATAAAAAAAAAATGTTTCCAAAATCAATTACAAACCAGGAAAAACTAAGAAGTTGGATAACTTGGTTTTGTGCAACAAGCTAGCTAGATCTGCTTTGAGATATAGAAATATGATTTTGAAATATGCATGATGTATATTTCATAATTCAAGTACAATGCTAATTGTATCGTGATCAAACCAGTATGTGTCCAATATAAAGAGGTTGTATTGTGAAATGGGCACATTCGACCATACATGGTCAATAAGTGTATTTTGTACATGGTTTATCTTATCCAAAAGAAAGCAGAGACTGTATCTACACATGTAGGTTTCCAATTCTTTTGTTTTGGCATTATTTTGTAGAATGTCAATATTGAAGTCTCAGCCAATGATAATGGTTTTGTTCAGATGTAAATGCTCTAATGCATTTGAAAGAACATTCAGTATGTTGGAGAATGTTGCATGCGAAGCAGCATAGAGATTCAGTATTGCAATTTCCAATTCATGGAAAATTACTTTTGCGAGCACCATCTCAACATTGGTTTCTTCGAAACGCATATGCTCCAAAATTGTTACATGTTTTTTTACTAATATCATCACCCCATGTGTAATGTAACTTGATATGCAATTGTGATTTGGAAATTGCTTGTTTTGCATGCATAATGTCATGTATGTTTCATGCAAGCACAGAATATCGGATTGCATTGTGTCATAGTCATTGAGTATATCATCCATATGTGCATGTAGGTTGTGTGTGTTAAGTGAGAGAATTGATACAAATGAGTTTGTTTGTATGGATTGGTAATCATATTGTAGATGTCATTTTGTGCTAGTCCTAAGGCATTCCATATCAATATCAACTTTATGTTTGACTTTGAAGTTATATTTTGTAAGAGCCCTTAGTAAATACAAGGAGTCTATACTTCTGACATGGGACAATGCTGTGTATACAAGTCCATGTATTCGAATTCCAACAGGGTCAAATGCAACACTATCAAGTGTTATCCCTTGCGATCTGTGGATTGTACATGCACATGCAAGTTTAATTGGAAAATGTTTTCGAATCTTCAGTCGACATGTCTTTGTGGATTTCGATAATAGTTTTGATATTCGTAAGATAAGTGTCCAATCGCACGCAGTGTTTGAATTATATAGATAGGCCAACTTGTCTGCTTTTATGTGGCCAATATGCGGCTCATGGAACTTAATCTAAAGGACATCAACTTTTTTTGTTTTGGTATAAGCTTTGAGTATTCCATATGAGCCTTCACCGAGCCATCTTATGAATCGTAGTTGCAGGCATATATTTCAACTAGTATGTCTAATTTCAAGACAAGTTGGAAAGGCAAAGTGGTTGTATGTTCATGACGTGTTATATTTCCATGGTTTTCCTCTTCGAGGTCAATTGAATTGATGATGATATCATCACCAGGAATGAGCAATAGCATGTACATGTTATGCATTGCAACATCCCTATTCGTGTAGAAAAGGTAAGGGAAGGTTGGGTCTGTTGGTGCAGGTTGCATGCACCTTGAATTGATATATGTTAAGACATCATATGTTTGGTTGTTCATCCGCATTCTATTCAGAATTGCAATAAATGTTTCATATGTCTAGCGCATTGTAGTATGTAATTCAAAGCATTTTATATTGTCTTTCCAAAAGTCATGCGTCATTGTTTGCATATTGACCATAGGTTGTTCAAATATCAAAGAATCTTGGATGGGTTACGCCTCATAAATATCCCCACGGAATATCATGTCAATGTTACCAAAGTATTTGGTGTGCACATGTTTTATGTTTCTCAATCGGTTGTCAATGGAATACAAGAAGTGACTTCCAATCAAATATGCCTAATTTATGAAGACAAGTTGTAGTTTGTCATAAAGCTTAGACAAGGTATATAACATTTCCTTGTTGAGTGGAAGAAAATGTGACTTGTTAAAAGGCATCAAAAATGCAAAGTGGATTGTTGTTCCACCTGCATTATATGCATCTTTTCCTGTGTATGCAACTATTATCCCCTTTGGTTTCATAGGGTCAGACAAATTGTTTGAATCATAGATTCGTATAAGCATTTGGAATAGTGATTTCGTTGTGAATGTCTTAGATGTTCCTGCCCTACCTATAAGGAACAAGTGCACAGGAGTGTGCATGTTTAAGCGTTTTTTAATTGCAATGTCCTTTAGAATTGCTTGTTGTTCTTGATTCAATAGTCATCTGACTCTGTAGTATTCACTATTTTCAATAAAGAAAGGATGTTTTGTGACTTGAAAGCCAAGATTGATACATTTTTCAATGTCGGTTGCTCGAGGACGAGGAAAATCTTCTTGCGAGTCGTAGGACTCATAGAGAGTTCTAGTTGTTTTACGGTTTGTCAATGTCTCATCAACATTTTCAGGGTTTTCTAGTTCATGAACTGCACTTTCTAAATCCCCCCATGTTGGATTAACATTGTATGTAAATCTAGATTCATTGGTTTGCATTGTAGTCTCATAAGAAATATACGCATCTTCCCATGTAGGGAAGTTATGTTTTAATGTGTTTTCATTTTGATCAAACGAAACGTACAACAGTAGTTTTTCTCTACAATAGTTTTCATAGTCAGTATGTTTGTCGTATTTGACAAAGCATATTACAGATGGTTTTTTTCTTTTTGATATGGGTGCACCATTTTTTTTGTAATGCGATACGAACTCTGCCAAGCAGATATGCTTAATAGGAAATGGATGTTGGAGGTAATAATCAATAATAGAGTGACATAGTGTAGATTTTAACCTTGTAAAATATTTACTGCAAACAGATTTTCAATAAAAAAACAGAAAAGATACAACGGAAAATACAAACATTACACAAAGATTTTTCCCCTGGAAACCCAAACTGGGAAAACCAGCATATTTTATATTCATTCATTGTGATACATTATTTACAATAAAATATACATATAGGAGCCAGCGGAATCCAAAAGCCTAACCCAATGACCTGGATTAGTCAACAACCCTAATTCCTTAACCGAAATAGAAAACCATAGGAAAAAAACCATTTTCCAAAAAACCACCTAAATATGTGACATGTTTCCCGAGGCAAAAAAAAATTCGGAGGCACTGCCCCCGAACCCCCGCATGGGGGGCTTCGCCCCCCTATGCGCCTAGCACAATGCAGACACTACTAATCGTACAAATAATATAACGCATACCCAACATTCTCCCACTTGTTTTTTTCTTTGCATACAGGAGGTTACAGGGTTACATAGTTAACAGTCTAGGGCAGCAATGCCTATGGATCCTCTACACCAAGAGAACTTCTCAGTCCTCACAAATTTTGTTAATGAATCTACAACAGTATTCAAAGTGTCCACCTTCATCAACAATACTTTCTTTTCTTCAATCATGTCTCTCACAAAGTGATATTAGCTATCAACATGCTTTGTCTTTGAATGATAAGTTGGGTTCTTCGCCAGAAAAATTGCACTCTAACTGTCACAATCTATCCTTACAGCTTGTTATACCAACCCAATACCTGAACACAATATTTGTAACCATACTACTTCTACTACTTCCTCACTTGCATGAGTGGTTGCCATGTATTCAACTTCTGTAGTTGAAAGTGCCACTACAACTTTTCTTTTGCTCATATAACGTATTTCTCCTCCAAACGGATTAAACACATACCCCCTTGTATATATCCTACGATCCAGATCTCCAACCCAGTCTGCATCAACAAATCCATGTATATCCAAATATCGTTCTTCCTTCGTAGCACAATCCATAGCTTGCGGTGCCACACAAATACATGAAAACCCTTTTTACTGTTGTCCAATTCTCCTTCCCTGGTTTTGACATATACCTACTCAAAACTCCCATTGCATGTGCAATGTTTGGTCTAGTATAGCCCATTGCATACATCAAACTTCCAACTACACTCGCATATGGAAAATGATACATGTCCTCCTCCTCTTCCTGTGTCTTGGGACACTAATCCACTGATAAATTTACCCCAACAGGAATAGGAACCTTGATCGGTTTACATTCTTGCATATTAAACCTCTGCAATATTGTCTCGACATATTTTCTCTAATTTAACCATAGTTTCCTCTTTTTCCGATCTCTTTTAATTTCCATGCCCAAAATGAAATTTGAAGCACCGAGATCCTTCATGTCAAATTTAGAGGACAACTGAGTTTTCACATCCTGTATAATCTCCTTGTTGTTTCCTATCAGCAACATGTCATCCACATACAAGACCAAATAAATCAAATGATCACCAATTAATTT
>ML793074.1:39081-69498 GCA_009831015.1 Picea engelmannii
CAACAGATAACATAAATCTTATAGAGGTTAACTTGGCAACAAGAGAAAAAATCTCACCAAAATCAATTCCCTCAACATGGGAATAACCCTTTGCTACTAACCGAGCTTTATATTTTTCCACTTTTCCTTTTGCATTCAGCTTCTTTTTAAATACCCATTTGTTGCCAATGGACTTTCTTCCAGTGGGAAACTCCGCTAGATCCCAAGCCTCATTCTTATCCAAAGATGTCAATTCTTTGTCCAAGGCCCTTTTCTAGATATTTCCATCCTCTGAATCCATTGCCTCCCTAACAGTTCTAGGATCATCATCAGTATTAGACAAAGCAAAATTTGAATGGAAATCAGATGGAGTATACCTTTCTGGTAGCCTTCTTTCTCGAACCGATCTCCTCGATACTGGAGCATGAGGATCTTCTTCTTCGGATTCATGTTCTTTTGTAGAGTTTGACTTATCATCCTTTAAATCAAACTCTATTTTCTCTGGTTCTTCCTTACTTGGTAGGACTTCTTGTTTAACAACATCCTTCATTTCTCTAAATACCACATCTCGGCTATACACTACCTTCTTATTTTCTGAGTTCCAAAGATTATAACCTTTGAGACCATCTTTATATCCAATAAAGATACACTTTTTGGCCTTCTTATCTAGATTACTCTTGTTTTCCTTTAGAACATGAACATATGCATCACAACCAAATACATTGAGATGTGTGAGAGAAGGTTCCTAACCAGTCCAAACCTTTTGTGGAGTCTTGTCATCCAACGTTGATGAGGGTGATATGTTGACCAAGTAACATGTAGTACCCACTGCCTCTACCCAGAATTCTTGCTTTAACCTGGCACCACTGAGCATGCACCTTGTTTTTTCCATCAGCGCCTTGTTCATCCTTTCTGCAACTCCATTCTATTGAGGTGTATATGGAGTAGTCTTCTGCCTTGTTATACTGCACTTCTTAGAGAATTCTTCAAATTCATTATCGTGGAACTCTCTACCATTATCTGTCCTCAACACCTTAATTATTTTCTCTATTTGATTCTCAACAAGAGCCTTAAACTCTTTAAACATGTCAAAGACTTCAGATTTATTCGTGAGGAAATATATACAAGTATTCCTCGAGAATTCATCTATAAATGAGACATAGTACACAAATTTTTCCAATGATGGGACTGACATGGGTCCAAAAACATCATTGTGAACTAGCTGTAAAATTCCTTTTTCCCTCATTGCACCAGAGGCAAATCTTACCCGATTATGCTTCCCATGTAGACAATGTTAACAGAAATCAAAATCCAAAGAGCAGTTAGACATACCTTCAACCATACCTTTACTGTGTAGTAATCAAAGACCCTTCTCTCTGATATGCCCTAGTCTTTGATGCCACAACATAACCTTTTCTCTAGAGACTATAGGAGTTCTTTCTTCTTCAAATCCAATATCAGGAACAATGGAACTATTACACCCATCACTAGTAGTTCTTCCTTGCATCTTATACAGAGTTTCAAACTAAACTCCCTTCAACAACACCATTGCTCCTTGAACCATCCTGCAAGTTTCCATTTTGCTTATAGAAATCAAATTTTTGGCCAAACCTGGGATGTGCAGAACACCAGGCAGTGTTCTAATCCTTCCATCTATGAGCCTCAACTTGACTTTTCCTCTTCCTATGATTATGGTTGTCGAATCATCACCTAAGAAAATATTACCTCCATTATACCTTTCATATTCGCAGAACCACTCACTATCAGGAGTCATATGAAAGGATGCACCAGAGTCAACCAGCCATGCCTCATGATCTGCATGTGTGCTTGAAGAAGGCAAGCACACATCCCCTCCTTCTTCCTTGGAGGTCTTTCCTTCTGTAGAAGGAGATTCTTCAGATCCCTTCTTTTTCTCAACTTTGAATCTACACTGCTTTTTGTAGTGCCCTTTGTTTCCACATCTCCAACATACCTTTACAAACTTTTCGGGAGATTTAGATCTACCCTTAGACTTATATCTCCCACTTGAGAACTTAGATCTATTTCTTTCCTGGGAACATCCTCTTGCAAATAATGCATCTGTGCTCTGTCCTTCCATATTCTTCCATCTCATCTCCTCCAAAAACAAGGATGAGACCACTTCATCAAACTTCAATGCAGTTGTATTACTACCTATGGCCATAACCAGACTATCCCACGAGTCTGGTAAAGAACATAATAAACTGATACATTTATCTTCATATGAAATTTTAATCTCAACAGATACTAATTGACTTACCATAGTATTGAAGGCGTCCAAATGCGCTGCCAGTGAGTCTCCATCTCTCATCCTCAGGTTATACAGCTTTTTTCTCATGAACAATTTATTTACTAGGGACTTAGACTGATACAAATTCCCCAACTTTTCCCATAAATCCTTGGTTGTATCTTCCTCTGACACATTCAGTAACACTGAATCAGAGAGACACAGTCGGATTGTGTTCTTTGCCTTCCGATCCAAATTTTTCCAGTCATCTATTGAAGTTCCTGTATGTGCAGTACCTGGATCTACCGCAATCCATTGATATCTGTCCACCAACAGATCTTCCATATTGAGCTTCCATGGATCAAAACTTTTCCCATTAAACTTCTTGATTCCATCTTCGAATTGCTTGCCATTTCTTTTCACCTGAAAAATCAGTACCACATATCTCCCATTGTAACAAGGCTTATCACAGTCCCGAGCCAAACCCTTGACCACAAAGGTGTCCCCCTGAAGCCAACAAAGCTCTGATACCAAATGTAGATTTTAACCTTGTACAATATTTACTGCAAACATGTTTTTAGTAAAAGAACAGAAAAGATACAACGGCAAATACAAACATTACATAGAGATTTTTCCCCCGGAAACCCAAACTGGGAAAACCATCATTTTCTATATTCATTCATTGTGATACATTGTTTACAATAAAATATACATATAGGAGCCAATGGCATCCAAAACCCTAACCCAATGACCTGGATTAGTCAACAAACCCAATTCCTTATCCAGAAATAGAAAACCATCGGCAAAGAATATAACACATACCCAACACATAGCATGTCCTCCGAATTATCAAGCTCTTGTTCTAGCAAAGAAGGTGGTTTAAGCACAAATGTTTGTTTCTCAAGTGGAGATGTGTTTATGAAGACACATTTCCTTGAACTATAGTTGAGGGGCAGGGACAGTGCAATGTGGATTGCTTGTTGAGCAGACATTTGTTGAAGATTAAGTAATGTATTTCCAAGTGTACGTATCATTTGCATAGCATCAATATGACTTTTTTCATGTTCTTTGTGTATTCTTCTAAATGCATTTGTCATATATTTTTCAACCTTTGTCATGTACGAGGTACAATATGATGCTACAACATATGCATTGAGAACATATTGTGCATCTGTATTTGCATTCCACATAACTGGCATGTCCTTGGAGAAACTGTTGTTCCAAATATGTGAAAGTTTTCGTTTAAGGAAATTTGTCGGTTGTTTAAGTGTAGATTGTATGGCTTGGATGTACTCATCTTCTATTAGATTTATCTCTGCCACGAATTATTCAAAGCTCATTAAGTCATCAAAGTCTCGCAGTTTCTATAAATGCTAACAAATATTTAGATTTCTCAATGAGAACATTGTCCTATAAACTAATTGGCTCTATGATTCTTGTTGTTCTCATTGGCGGCATAGGGAAGTTGTATCTGCAATGTGAATTTTTTTGGTTTTTACAGCTTCTTGTATGATAATGTCTATGAACTTTGGCAAGTTTTGGATCCAAATGATCTGTGTTGCATGTTATGTATTTGTCCAGAAACTACTCAATATGTGAGTTGTTGTCATTTCCATAGACTGGTGCACCCTCTATCCACAACAATGTGTGGTCATGCTCACTCCCTCTATTCTGGAATTCAATTACAAAATAGTAGTCCGATATTTTTCTGAATAACGTTTCATCGTGACATATCAATTGCCTCAAAGCATTTATTCTATTCTTGTAGTAGCGAGTACATGTCACTAGGTCTTTTCTTATGAGGTAGTCAATGTCATCATTTTCCAGTGTATCAGTTTGTTTTTTCCTTTTCATGTTCCTATACAATGCAGATATCGTAGCCACCAATGGATCCCAGTGATGCTCTACACTTGTAAATGTGATGAAAAATGTTGGGGGTCCAAATTGTCAGATCATTACAAAAACAGTTTTCTTGTTTTGTTGCAAATAGTCAGGAGAGATGCGAATGTTTTTGAAATCTATGTATCCAATATCAAATTTTATGATTTTTTCTACGTTTTATTTGTACTTGACATCTTTGGCCAATAACTTTATTCCTTGTGGTTAGCCTTTTCTTACTCTCACCCACATGCAAGAGAGAACTCTCTCAATTATTATGCGCATTGTTTTGAAAAACAAATTTGTTATGTGACAGGAGAAGCCGTCGCTTGAATGTAGCAGTTCCCATCGAACTATTTTTTGGTAGTTGAATCGTTCTGTGATGTCACTGGGACGTGGATCTCCATAGAATAGTGTTGGGAAGTTTATTTCCTCAACAAATTTTTCCTTGAATATTCCAAGTGGACGTTGCCCTTCAGCATGTGCAATTTCGACAATCTTGTCTTGCAAGTCACGAATGCGTTGTGAGTCAATGAATCCATGTATCAATGTTTCAGCGGGTCTTTCATTCTTAGATTCATCGTTTGTATCAAATTCACTAGTAGTGTCGAAAGTCTGTGCAGAGTTGTCATCTCCTTCTTCAAGAACAATGTTCCAGTTATCATTTATACAGATGTTTTGTGCTTTGTACAAGGCCCTGGAACATAATTATTTTAATGCTTTCATGACAACATGCACATGCACTTTACCTGTCTGGTATGCATTATTGTATTGCAAACCTCTTTTTAGAGCTACAACAATTGTCATCGTATCGCCAATGAATTGTGGCAAGGCTTTTTGCACAACATCTAGTTGGACATGCACATTAATAATTGATCTTGTTAAGCCCATTTGGGGTCGTTTATAGTCCCAGGGTCTAATTTGTGCAAATGCAATTCGCAGAGACACAAGTCCCTCTTCAAGTTATGTAAGTGTATTTACATCCGGTAGTGGTGTATTACATCTTATTTGGTCAGGCATTGCAAAGTGTGGCAGTTTTCCATTTTCAAGTGATAGTTTGCATGGAAGACAAATATTTCCACTGGAAAATGTTCTATCATTAGTGTCAAGCCGAGGTATTATGTTTGCAAGTTAGGGGTGAAAGACTTAGTGTTTTTTGCGAAATTCAATTGATCACAAATCGCACATGCAATGGAAGGAGTGTCTTTAATTTGTTTCATATAGATCTGTTTTGCATCTCTCTTCCTTAGACAAGCATGTGTAGTAAGTGTTTGATGTTTTCATTGCTAGAAGTGCATGGTGTTGGCTCTAGGCCGCGATATGTGATTGTTTCCTCTCGGTCAGTACCATGACCGTTGTGGGATATTTAGTTGCCCATGTTTCTCTCACACATATGTTTTTTCAACATGTGGTAGGTTAACTTATGGTTGCTAGTGGAAACTAGTTTCACTTGTTGACAAGCCATGTTGAAGGTGGAATCGACATTTTTTATGAGCATTGTTTCCTCACCATCTCGATGGTGCAAATGGTGATGTTCTTTTTCATTGGACATGTGATGTTTGTGTTCAGCAGAAAGTGCGAAAATGCGATTTTGTTGTGCATGAACAATTTTTTTTAGGTTGTGATATGTGATTTTATGTTTCTTGGTTGAGCTCCCTTTCACCTCATGATGATCGGTTGTAAAACCCAGAGGTCTATAAGGAAGTGTACCAATGTATTTTTTTCTCTCACGTATGACCTTTTTCAAGTTGTGATAAGTTAGTCTACATTTTTTATTTAAGCTCTGTATGACCTCATGATAATTGGGATGAGTTTCATTCTAATTAAATAGCATGTGATGCTTATGCAGATTCAATGCGGTTTGGGTGGCATGGACAGGGACCCTGATCTGGTAGTATTTCTTATCAAAGGTTGATAATGGATGTGTGGCATATCTATTTTCAATGACATGATGTCAATTGTTCGATCGTAGTTTGAATCAATACAATAGGAATGGACAGTACCATCTGACAGGGCTAACCAGACCTAGATATTTACTCTGAATATGATAGATATCCATTGTAAACAGAATATGCTACCCTCTACATTTCCTTTCTCATATGGCATTTCCATGTTTACAATGTATTGTTGCCAACTTCCAATTATCGACATACTTTCTAGGAGATATGGTAAAAGGTGTTGATGTAAGCAGTTAAACGCCTGTCGACCGCCACCTATAATTGCATTGAAAAAGGATTTCAAAGTGTAAAGGCGTAGCGAGTGCACATTGAACTTTGTTGCTATCAAATAGAAAATTGCATTGAACATACTATCTCCACAACTAGATGCAATGGTTGTCGCTATGTGTAATCCATGGGAGTGTATATGATGCATAATTCGTTTCCAATTTGATTGAAGGTATTTGCAAATGAGGGACAAGTAAATATCAGGTCCTCCAAGATTGCATATGGATAATTTTCTATAGAGTAGTGGTTCATAATGACCACTGATAGGATTGGCATCATGGAACAATATGCAATATGGATCCCTAGATGCAGTTTTGTTGAATAGTAGATATCTTGTTTTTCTTTTTAATGACCATATTCCAATTGATCTATTTAGCCACTTGGATAGACACCATATACAAAATGTATCTCCCCAAAGTCCCCTCTCATGTGCAGGCAGAGTTGCAGATGCAGACAACCGCATATTTGAAAAATAGGTAGTGACATCATGTATTCCATGCAAATGGCAAAGAAAATCAAATGTCAATTCGTATTGATACGACTTTAATGCCTCAATATCGCCATTTTCTAAACAGACCAAGAAATGATCTTCAATCCATTGTGCAGGTCAGTCAAGGAATAATGGAAATGCAATAGACTTGAAATACATCAAAGAGGCAATCTCCCACAATATACGAGAATGCATCTAATCTAAAAAGCCCATTGCTATGCAATACCTGGTCGATGTTATCATGTACAATGGAGTATGTATCTATTTCATAGCACTCAACATCTATTACTTGCTTCATCTTTTAAGTTGTGATTTTCAAGATGTTTCTTAGCTATATTTAGATAATATGCAAATAGGGAAAAAAAAGAAAAATGAAAACTATAAGTTTGGAACTGCATACCAATTCCGTTATGTATCCTTCAGCCTTCTTTGTGCCAAATTCAATGCCATGTGGTTGATATAGAATATGACAAACAAACAAAGTTATAGTGAACAGTGAACCATATAGAAGACATAACGTAAATCAAATAACATTATAAATTTTCTCAGCACAAAGACCAAGTATTTAAGGCATATCATTTTTTAACTTATTCTACGTGTCCATCCTATAAGAGTTTTGGTAGACATTGTATATAGTTTTATAGTCCTATTCACCATTTATTTTCATCCCCACTCTTCACAAATCAACACCAAAACAGATCTAAAACAACTTCCTGATGTCCTCCACTGAGAAAACCCATATAGATGGTCTGTCGGATAAACAAAAGAGGAAGAACTAAGCATTATGGACTTTTACCACATGAACGGGACTAGCACACAACAAAACTTTTTAAGGTTTAAATTATCTGACAAGATGAAGAAGACATTCTAAGATGTTTCAATTATCTTACAACATGAAATCTAGTCTGATACAGATCAGTGAACTGGCCATTCAGATTACAAAGAACCATTTCTACAAGACGAGGTTCAAATCTGAAAACGGTGACAAAATATGCTTAGCAAGACCCAAAGGACAGCATAAAACCAACAACTAAATGTGGTTTTTGATCCAGAGAATAAAAGCATGCCATGTCACAACCTGCAAAGAAAGGATGGAAAGGTCTTGGTAAATGCTTGCTCTGCAATGATAACTCTAAATTCGTTTTTAAAACCCCTTTGCATTGTTATTTTCCAAAGAGATATGGTACGATGTCCAAGACATGGAAGTGGGAATATGTGATTGGAAGGGAACAACCTGAAAAAAATGCACCAAACGTATGGTTTTCAGGAACAGAAAATATGAGGAGAACATTTGATTTCCTTTTTTATATGTCAATATGGCTACAACAGATGTGGGTTATGTGTCTAGCATTGACATTCAAAGAGGAACAAGACGTTTTGGAAGGGAACATCCTGGAAAAAATGCACCAAATGTATGGTTTTCAGGACCAGAAAATATGAGGAGAAAATTCGATTTCCTTTTTTATATGTCACTATCGTTGCGATAGAGGTGGGTTTTGTGTCGAACATTCACGTTCAATAACAAGAACAAGACAGTAGTACACTCATGTTTCTCTGTTCATATTAGTCACACACAAAGATGTTCTGCAAGAGGATTTTGACTCAGGCATTCCTAGTATTGAAAATTCTTACTTGCAAACTGCAAATAGTAAACAACAAACAACGAATAGGAATGAAACCATGGCATTGAAACTTACCCGTGAATGAGGAACGACAGAAGTGCAGTTCCAATCACGGACACAGAATCCCCCGTGAAAACTGCAACAACATGTCCAACTGTGGATGCAGAACCTCAACCTTGCAAAGTTGAAGCAAACAAGAGCAAGAAGCAAACAACAAACCAGTGAATAAGCACCAAGAGGTCCAACTGTAGTTGCATGACCTCAACTTGGAAAAGTTGAATCAAAGAACAATAAGCAACATCCAGCGAACCAACGAGCAAGCATCAACCAATGAACCAGTAATGTCGATGAAGAACAATATTGCCCAAATTCACTGCAGACAAGATTGTATCCAAAAATCGGAGGAAAATGTATTATAACACGCTTGTTAAGTAAACATTTAAGGTTGTGAGGCCTATTAGGTAAACATTTAAGGATGTTAGAACCGTCCAAGGGCCTCACGCTGTGTAAACATTTAAGAAAGAATGCAGTCTGGTATGCTTGTTTACATACGTAAATATAAAAATGCCTCTGTAAGTACTTAATAATAATAAAAAAATAAAAATAATAATAATAACAATAGTTCGAACAATAGAGACTATGCAACAAAAAAAAAATAGTCAAAGGATATGCTAACATATAAAACATTGGGAATAGCGAAGCTGGCAATAAGACCTCAAATCTATTATCCAATGAGATCATGACATATAAGGTTTTTTTTTATTATATAATAAATAATGTTTTTAGTTCTCTAGTTCGAACAATAGAGATTATGCAAAAAAAAATAGTCAAAGGACAAACTAATATGAAGTCAACGAATTATCAATTGCTATAGTCCCTCTACGCCTTCGACAGGGACTAATAAGAGTAGAGGGTTACCACAACAAAATTGTGTTGATTGATCTATTCAACAATGTAATTGTAGACATATATATACTTGAAGGTTTGCCTAAAGATATACACCCTACCTTATCACTATAATGTACTTAATCCCAAAACTTTAGAACAATCACATGGAATGCAGTGCAAAACCAAATAATATAAGAGAAAATAGATAAACCCTAAGAAATATCTCTTGATAATAAAAATTAGAGAGCTATGTTCACTTGCCTCTTCAAGGGGGCAACCTCCTAAATCAAAGATAAAAATACAATAAGAATTCTTGACAAAATAGTACATAACCTTCTACTCAATATATAGTTACCAATAGAGAATTTTAACTACCTGCGGACCCATTTATAATGAGGGCCTACTAACTAATTTGGGCCTTATTAATGAAGAGGACCCTTTTTACAATGAGTGACTATTAACTAGCTATTTGGTGGGCCTTATTTAAGCAAGGTGGCCTCATACATCAATAAAATAAGGGTTAGGTTAGGACCCTAATATTTTGTCCCCCATCGAAAGTAGTGTTGTCGTCAAGGTTGAAGTTGAGGAAATTTCTATAGAACCGTTGCTAGTTCCCATGTGCCATCTTTTGGTTGCATACATTTCAAATAGATCGATACTTCCTTGATTGTGCACTGCGTAATTGATTCTCTTTGGTATCCAATATTGCTTCTAGTTTCAAATGTACCCTTCTTCATCAAGATCCGGTGGGTTTGGTTTGCACTTTTCAATTCAATCCCACAACCTTCTTCAAACAAGACACATGAAACACTGGATGAATCTTGGAGTGGGATAGGAGAGCCAGCTTGTAACCACCTATCCAATGTGTTGTATGATCTGATGGGGACCATAGAACTTGGGAGATAGATTTTGGGGAACTTTATCCTTGAGTGATGTTTGTTTTTAAGGCTATAGGTGAAGAAACACTTGATCCCCTTCAACAAAACAATGTTCAGATCTATGTTGATCAAATTGTTGTTTTCATTTGATCTTGAGCCATAACCAAGTTTTCCTTGAGGGTAGGAATAATGGCTTCTCTGGTGTGAAGCGTTTTATATACAGCCTGAACCTTAAATATGTCTGGTATATAGGATATCACTGATAGGATTTTGGGCCATAAACAACTTCATATGGTGTCATTTTGGTAGCTCCATGATAAGTGGTATTGTACCACCATTTGGCCAGGGGAAGCCAATGTGTCCATTGGTGCAACTTTTCAAAAGAAAATCATCTCAAATAGGTTTCCAAGCACTTGTTGACCACTTATGTTTGGCCATTCATTTGGGGATGATATTCAGTGCACATATTCAGTTGTGCACCTTGTAGTTTAAATGGCTCCTACCAAAAATTTTTGGTGAATGTGAGGTTTCAATTATCCATATTTTATGAGAAGAACGAGATGAATACAGATTATTATTATGTTTAACACAGAAGAACAAGGAACAATAACAAAGATACAGTAAAATTGGCTTCTATTCAATAAGGAAATATGTTCAAACTGTAAAATGCAAATTGAAAACAAGCTTTCTAGAATGGTGGTGGCTTATCTCTGAGAAGAGATGTGATGGATACACTCATTTGCAAGAATATGGCTACAATGAGGCTCTCCAAGCCTATTTTACAATAAACAGGAATGCCAAAACCCTAGACATCCAGAAACCTAACCCTAGGAGATGAAGCACCCAAAAGTCATGTGGGCCCTGTTGGGGTAAGTTAGTACATCAACTTCCCGGGGTCGTAACTTTTGCATACGATCTTTGTTTTAGGCGCACAATAGCCCATTGGAAAGGTCTATCCGGGGAATACACATGTTGTCATCATAATTTGACTTCATCTACTATCAAATTGTGGTGAGACCTAAAAACGTTGTTTAGGGCCTCAAAACAACCCCAGAAGTCGAGGACCCGAAAACTAGGAAAAATTGCCCAACTGAAAAACTGCCAAAATGAGCTAGTTTAAATAATTGAGAGCCCAACGACATCCATATGGATCAATCCTCCCCCTTAGGAAGCAATGGTCTCCATTGCGTTGAGTTCCCCCATCAAATGAGGAATTTTTTGTTGAATTTGGCCTCAGGTGAACCACTTGCCTTGGTGCACAAGCTACCCTACTTTGACAACTTGATAAAGTTGGATCCTTTGTTGGAGAGTGCCCTTGACCTGTGTATCCACAATATGATCATTGGATTCCTGTTGCAAGAAGTCAGGGTTGAGCTCTGTTGGTGTCAACTATTCTACTATCTCTTAGGTGTCCAATAATGGTGGGAAATATGGCCGAAGGAGATCCACATTGAACACTGGGTGCATGCCAAGTAAAGGGGGAATGTTGAGCTCAAAAGCATTGTCACCCACACCCTTGATGATGGTGTAAGGTCCATAATGGAGTGGGTGAAGCTTTCGATGCTGTTATTTCTGCAAGTGCAAC
The DNA here is from genome assembly GCA_009831015.1 of Picea engelmannii. NCBI lineage: Eukaryota > Viridiplantae > Streptophyta > Pinopsida > Pinales > Pinaceae > Picea > Picea engelmannii. Next base: position 50,872 of record ML793074.1, read on the forward strand.
CAAACTTTGTCTCCCACCTGAAACTTATGTGGCACATGGTGTTGATCATGGCATTGATTGTACTTGGCATTGGACTTCTTAAAATATCCCGAACATGTTGGTGAATGTGTTGGATATGCTCAATGAACCAGGTGGCTTTGTCAACTTCATTTAGAGTAGGTGACGAGTCAGTCGAGGTGGTCGTAAGGGGTAGTGCAACATCCATGGGACCTAATGGTTGGAATCCCAAACCCACCTGAAAGTGGTTGTGGTCAGTTGATATATGTAGGAATCGGTTGTAGCAATGTTGAACATAGGGAAGACTCTCATCCCATGTGCAGGGGCACTTGAAATTGTCCATATGCAGGATATGCACGATCATTCGATTGACAACCTCGGTTTGTCCATCTGTCTAGGGGTGGAAGGGAGTGGATTTGGTGATCTTGGTGTCCAGCAATGACCAGAGGCTCGAGCAGAATGTGTTGAGGAACTAACTATCCCAATCTGAGACAATGGTTTGTGGGATTCCAAAATGTACCCAACCTCGTTCAAAGAAGATCTTGGTAGTGGCCTCTACTGTGATTCTCTTCTTGCAGGTGGCCAGAATTGCCATATTGGAAAAGGGATCAACAACCACAAAAACATAGTCACTTCCCCTCTTGGTGGATGAAAGGACCGACATGTAGTCCATTGAGATGGATTCCCATGGCCTATTAGGATTAAGCAGAGGGGTGTGCAGGCCTTGTTTCTGAGTGGTTGGTTTGGAAATAGAGCAGGTAGTGCAGGATCTGATATACTTGTTGACATCTTGTCGAGGTTTCAGCTAGTAGAAATGTTTTTGTAGCAGTGCCAGTGTCTTTTCGATGCCAAACTGTCCTACCACCCAACTGTAGTGGGATTCCCAAATCATCTTCGCTCGCTCGCTTGATGGAACAGAGAGATGGCCTAGAAGGTACAACATCCCATCGTGAATATGGAAATTAGCTACAACTGAGTTTGCGCCCAACATTTGGTAGGTGGTGGCGAAGTCAGGGTCTATCTCATAGAGGAGGGGCCATCCAAAGGTCTCATGGTTGCAAGAGTCTAGCACTGTCATGAGTGTCGCGACGAGAGGTCAGTTGAGGCAATTAGCAACTCCGTTGGTACTTCCTATTTTATACTTGATGTTGATGTGGACATGTTGCAAGTATATGGACCACTTCTAATGGCAGTCATTCGGAAATTATCCTTGTGTCTGCATGAACTTCAGTGGCTTATGATTAGTGTGGATGATTGTCTCCTTCCCAAGAATGTAATGTCTCCACTGGAGGCAGGATTTCACAATGGAGTACATTTCTTTGTCGTAAGTAGGGTACTTATGTATGGCATCTGATAGTGTCTCACTATGATAGGCCACGAGGTGGTCGTGCTGAGAACTGTTCCCACAGCATAGTCTGAAGCATCTGTCTCGATCTCAAAGGGTTGTGTCAGGTCCAATAATGAACGTATTTGGGTTGAGCATAAGAGTTTCTTCAAATCATCAAATTCTTTTTGTTGAGACAAGCCCCACACAATTTTTTCCTTACCACCACCCATGGTTACTTGGTTGAGGCCCCATGCAATATGGGAGAATCCCAACATGAGCCCGATAGAAATTGACAAGGCCCAAGAAGCTTTGAAGCTCAGTGAGTGTCGTTCGGGCTGGCCAGTCGTGGATGACATGGATCTTGGTTGGATCCACATGCACACCATGTTGATCAATGATGTAGCCTAGGTATTGGACCTTGTCCATGCCAAAGGAGCATTTTTCCAAGTTGGCATATAGCTTGTCTTACCACAGGGTGTGCAGAACCTGTTGAATATGCTGCAAGTGTCCTTCCCAAGTCTTGTTGTAGATGAGGATGTAATCCAGATACACCACTACAAAAGTATTAGTTAAATTTCATAGGATATCATCCATCAGCCTCATGAAATTTGTTGGAGCATTTGTCAAACCAAACGGCCTGACCAACCATTCAAAAAGCTTTTGACTTGAAGGTTGTCTTCCATACATCTGATTATTCTATTGGGACCTGTTGGTAACCGGACTTCAGATCAATCTTACTGAAGTATTTCTCCCCCTTGAGCTGATCAAGGAGATCGTCGATTCGGGGAATCGGGTACTAGTTATTGACTGTGATTTTATTTAGGGCTCGTTAATCAATGCATAGTCGCCAGGTCATGTCTTTCTTCTGCACCAACATGATTGGGCTCCCAGAAGGCAATGAGTTGGGATGGATTTTCCCCTTGTGGAGTAGTTCTTGGATCTGTCACTTGATCTCCTCATTCTCTAACAGAGAGTGGTGGTAGATTGTCCCATTGGGTAGCGGTGCGTCGGGGGTTAGATCGATGGGATTCTTGACCTAACAGTGCAGAGGTACCTCGGTAGGTGAGGAGAAGATATTTGTGTATTCTTCCATGACCTTATTCACTTGTTTATGTTGCGTGGAGAGGTCGATCACAGAGGCCTGGGATGTGGTTGCAATCTTATGCTCACTCTGAGAGTGAATCGCGAAGAAGAAAAACTTCTCGGTTTAAGAGATGATCTTCCTGCATTGCTTGGCAGAGATCAAGGAAATAGCACTAGGTGGGACTACCTCACGTATCCTGTAAAATTTCTTCTTCAAAGTAATAATAACACTGTAAGGCCTAGACTCATATACAACATGATGTTTCCATAAATAAGGTTGGCCCAAAAGAACATTACAAACTTCGAGAGGAGCAACATCACCCAATACCTCATCTTTGAAGAGCTTGATTCCATACAACAGGCGGTATTATTGGATGATGTGCAGATCTCTTCCTTTGCAGAGCCATCCAATGGTGTAGGGTTATGGGTTCGGCAATTTAGGCAGGGCTAGTTACTTGATGACCTCTGCGAAGATGAGTTTCTTCTGGATACTGCTATCAATGATGAAGTGCAGCGGGGTGCCTTTAACCCACATCTGTGAATGAAAGAGATGCTCGCCTTCGTCTGGCTCGTCTAGTTCTGACTAAGATTCAGAACCCGCATCTGATTCAGAGGATTTCACCTCAGCCACCAGCGATTTTTTTGAGCGGCAATCAACAGTGTTATTCCAAGGGCTCTTATGGAAGTCTCACCACTTCCCATTATCTTTATTTGTCTTTCCAGTGTCCTTCTTAGCTTGTGGCTTATCCTAACTGTCTTGACGTTATCCATCTTTGCTCTGTCCTTTGTTTTGCAGGTTGGGGATGCCCTTTTCTTGTTGTGAGGGGTTCCCGGGCCCAAATTGTCGCGTCTTTTGTATAAGATTATGCTCGATTTTGATGGCATATGGATAGGCCATGCCCAATGACGAGATGTCCAGAAACTCCATTCCATCCTAGATGTATCTATGCAGACCACCGTTGTTATAGGTGAATCCTCATGTGGACAAGCGGATTCCCTCTTGGTCTCTAGACTCCTAGGGCCAAGACAGAAAAGTACTTAACATGGACACTAACATCCTTTTAGATCTAATCAAGTTAATATACGAAGAAGAAGAAGAAAGATATGTACCTTATTAACGATGTTTGTCCTTGCAAAGTCCAGGCTGAGCTTCGATCCTGAGTTGTCTGATAGGTCCTGTAGAACAAACAAAGATACAATGGACTTCCTATTCTACTGAGATTGGCTCAAATATAGATCTATCTACTGAAGACAAATTCATGTGGAACAAACATAAATTTGAAAGAAATAGGCCAAGCATTGATATATTGATAACAACAAATAAAAGGTGCTTACAATCCTTTGATGAAGGTGTAGCAACTTCTTCCAGTTCTCCTTTTCCAACCCCTTTGCTCAAGTAATCTACACTTATTGCTTTGATGACATCTCACCTATGAGATCATAAGTTTCATATCTCCAATCTTTTCTCTTAATGCCACTTATAGGATCATAAGTTTGGTATCAATATCTAGTCTCTACCTCCCCTTTCACCATGATGAGGCCTCCTTATATAACCTTGGAGAGGCCTAACCACTTGAGAGATATTTGGTATAAGTTGAGCATTCTTCTCCTTCGGTTGAGGATCTTCCCTAAGATCATGCCTTGACCTTCTATTCGAATCCAACCACCTTTAGAAATTGAGGGGATTCTTCCTTGTTTTAGCTCAACAAACCAAAAATCCACTCAAAAAAGGTAGCGCTCCCCCAAAAGGGTACATAGAGAATTTGAGTGCTCCCTCAAAGAGGCCCAAGGAGCATTGGCACTCCCTGATAGTGGGTAGGGGAGCGTTTCCCTCCAAAATCTATTTTTGAGTGGTTTTTCCAGTGGCAAAAGGCTTGTACTCCTTGTCGACTAATTTCTCTTCTTCAAAACTAGTCTTTGAGGTGTCTTAAGTGTCCTTAGGATGTAGTTAGAGGCATGACATAGGCAAGATGGAAGTATGATGTGTGTGACACTTGCGACACTTGTGGTCAAGATGCGACACTTGCGGACAAGATGCGACACTTACAACACTTGTAATGACGACACTTGCGACACTATTGAAGTGAGTAATTTTGATGTGTAATAGATTGCCCCCCAAAGTGCGAAGTTAGAAGACGATGAAGATTGAAGTACTTTGTAGACTTTTTCAAGTAAGGGTATGGACACAAAGAGGTTGGAAAAATATGCACACAACCATCAAACAAATATTATGACATGTTTCAAACCCAAGGCAAGCATACCTATGCTTGAGTGATAAAGACTTTTTAGGTATGGCTGCCATAAAATACACTGTGAATCCATAATTATATTGACAAAATGGTATAGCCACTAAAGATACAATGTGGATCTATACTCTATGACCTGAATTGATCATAGCCGCAAAGAATACACAGTGGATCTATGAGATGACAAGACATAGCCATGACCAATACAGAGTGGATCTATGTAACAGTATATGTGTCATAGTTCAAAAGAAATCCTTTGCAACTTGGGCAAAGTATATATAAGAGTGATAAATCAACCCAGTGTCTTCTTATCAATCCTGATGTAGTATGAATCTAACCGTGTGAATAGATGTCTTGATGTCGAACATGGTAGAAACCACTTGATTACCAGTCAATGAGGTAAACCATTAAAAAGCGCAAGGGGGATCACCATTGATGTCTATGATTCCCAAGGTACTCTAGTACATTCCGACGAATATGAATAGATGAGCTGAAGTCGAACAACCGTGGAATCATCCGATGAGGGGTCAATGATGTAAACCCCCTGTCGGACATAAGGTGGCCTGCCATTAAGGCATGTAGGTCCCAAAGTACTAACTGGTTTCTAGGTCTAGTTCATGGATAATGTGTTGAAGTCGACAGGAATAGACTCATCGAAGGAGGGCCTTGATGTATCCCCCATCAACGACACGAAATTGACACAGAGATGTAATTGGTAGATCAAATGAACATGGACTTAAACGGGTATTGAAACAAGATATTTGTGATGGCTAACTCTTAAAGCAGGTACTTCCCTTGAACACTGAGGCATAACAGCAGAAACTTGACATGGACCACAACTTGATAATGCAATGGATGCTATGACTTTACGTCGGGTGACCCAAAGGAGTGAGGAAACTGAAAGGATTAGTTCAGTGCAGAGGTTTAGCAGATTGAAATGCATGCAAATATAAAATGTCGTGTTCAAGGGCGACTGTAAGGGTTACTGGTAATGTTCTCAAAAACTGCTTGGCTTGCTTCCTTGAATTTTTCCCACATCTAGATAGACGAGAACCTCTTTTTAATTTAACGAGCTCGAGGAGGGTAACACATGCTCAATATAACTCACCTTCGGTAAGTCCCTCTTCCTTTGTTTAATGAACTGGAAGAAGTAAGCGTTTGGTCCCATATGGGCCCTTCAATATATGATTGTTTAACGAGTCCAGAGAAGGTAAACTTGGTGGTTTTTCATATTTAGAGAGTCTGAAAACAACTTAAAGACGACTCCAATGTTGTCCTTTTTCGTAATTTTAGTCTCGCGAGGCCGAAAAAGAGATAAATTATCACTCGAAAGACACCCTTTCAAACCTTTTAATGAGTGGGAAAGGAAGCAAGATCACTCGGCAATCTTTTCATGTTTAGAGAGTCTGAAAAAAGTTTGAAGACGACTCCAAGGGGTTCCTTTTTCGTATATCCATGCAAGTCCGAAAAAGTGATAAAAGTCTACTTGGTTACATTCTCATGTTTTTTCGAGCATGAGAAAGAACAAATACTAAGCTCGGTATGCCCCCAGCTTGAAAGCTAGTGGCTTAACTCCAGAATGATCATCAAAGGCTGGAGACATGCCCTCCAAGCTTCAATTCATTCACTGACTTTGAGGTTGTCACCAATTTCTGTACTAGATGGAGAAAAAGGATAAGAGTGGATGAAAAGAAGGTTCAAGAGAGGTGACTATTTCATTTTTTAACAAGCTTAACACAGAAAAAGAACTATGCTCGGGGCTCTGGGTTCAATCCCTAGATTTTTGTTTCATTTTTTAACGATCTTGCTACAAAGAGGAAAACTATGCTCAAAGATTTTGTTTCATTTTTTAATGAGCTTGCTACAGAGAAGAAAAATTGTGCTCGTGACCTCTGTTTCATTTTTTAACAAGCTTGCGATAGAGAAGAAAAACTGTGCTCATGGATTCTCCTTGATCATGGCTTCCAAGAGAATAACCCTCCGGAAGGACACCATGTCAAGGGACAAAATTCAGTCATCGCTTCCAAGAGATCTTCATTGGATGGAAGAAAATCACTCTGGAAGGAATACATGTCGAGGGTCACAACAGGGGTAAGGAGATTAGGCTCCAATAGCCCTACCGAAGAGATCACCATGTCAACTACCGGATCTAAATCATCGGAAGTTGAAGGCATGGGAGACAATGGAAAATCAACATCATGAGGGAAGATAGAGTGTATATCTTCCTGAATTTCTTCACGAGGGGGAAGAAAAGAGGATCGATGATGGTTATCATCTTGAGGTAGTTTGTCGACGCTAATCATTTTCATAATAGATTCATCAGAAGGAAAAATTGGGGAAATGTAGTCGATTGCAGACGACAAGGAATTTAACCACGATGGCATTGAGGAACTGTCAAGTGCCAAGAGATGTTGGCCATCTGAGGAGGGAGAGGCAGATTGAATAGCAATGTATGATGTTTCAGCTGGACTAAGTGGTATGGTGTAACCTAGTGCATCGAATTCCAAGGGACTAGGTACAATCCAAGGGTCAGATGATTCCAAAGATTGATAAGTCGTGGTCGAAATCATATCGACGATGGAAATATGATGTGTAGTCGGTGGAAGTGGTGTAGGGAAGGTACCCATGAGGCTAGAATCCTTCAACAAGCCAACACCAACCCTTTCATATGTGATTTTGTGATCTCCCAAGAATGGAATATTGTTGGTAGCGAGAGCGCGAGCGTCGGGTGTACAGAAATCTAACTGATCGACAGTGACATTTTTTCCCTGATGAGGGAATTGTACACATCAAAACACTGACGAGGAAATGATAGTCATAGCATAAAACAAACTTCTTCCAAGTAATAAGTTGTAATCAAGGGGAGCATCAACCACCTCGACATCAACAGTGACGATTTTGCCACCCAACTAGATGAGCAGGGACTGCAAAATCCCATGGGAATGAAAACCTCGCCCATCGAATGCGTGTAGCATCGTTGGGGATTTGTTAAGTGTGGGTGATTTTAAACTCTTCCAACATGCTAAAGACATGACACAAGTAGAGGCTCCCTCATCCAAGATGGTTCGATGAATTTGTTGATTGTGAACAACAATATCAATTTGGAAAGCAAGTTGGTGGGAGAGTTTAGATGTATAATTGTCCAAGTTAAACATGATATGGTTGGACAACTCAGGATCAACAGCTCCAATAGCAGCTAAGAGCGTTCTATGTTTACTGGGGAAATGTTATATAACTTCTAACGCAAACATAGCACACAGTGCTTGAGCCGAATCTTCAACAATGTTGTAGTTCTGGGCGGCACGTGAACTAGGATTAAAGGTAGATTTAATGATAGTTCTATTAGGAGGGCATAAGATAGAGTTGAACATAGGTTTCTCAATCTGAAGTGGTCCAGATGGAGGATTAACTGATGGAGGACTAACGGAGGATGGTGATGGATCTGGTAAAGTATCGGTACCGTTAGTGATTTTTCCTTTGTCAGGTTTAACCGATGTGTCGTATGTCTTAGAGTGAGTGGTCAAATTAATCCCATTAAACATATAAATATGTGCACTTTTCGAGGCCTCATCACGAGGATGGATAGAACTGCCCCCAGGAGAGGGAGTTTGAGCAACCATGGATTGCTACTGTGGAAAAGGCTGAGTAAGCACAGCGGGTTGTGAATTTCCCTAGAAAAGTTTGGCTACTTCATCACGATGTGGACAGTCTCGAGTGTAGTGAACGTCACCACAAATGATACATGGGAATTTCAGTTTTTGTTGTGGTTGCTTTTCGGTAGCAGGTGTTTGAGCTTAATTTTTTGGTTGTCCATTGTTATTAGTATTTTTTGATTTATTTTTTGCCTTCTTCTTACCTCTGGATTGTTATGAAGGGGAAGTTTGAACTGCATTCACCTAAGAGATCTGATTTTGGGGGGAGGTAGAGGAGAGTGTGGTCGACTGGGAAGTAGATTGAGTTTTGACGGAACCAATAACACCATCCGCATGAGATGTGGATGACGGCTTTGATGGGTCAGCATTAGCTCGAGAAGCATTCGGAAGCAACTCATACAAAGTACCAGATTGTGAATAAACCAAATCTAAGTACTGAGCCCAGGCAATGGTTTCTTCCTCGATGACTGCGCCACCCATAGAGACATCATGAGCAATCGGGGGTAAAAGTGATTTAGTAAACCACTCCACCAATAATAGGCCAGGAATGATCGCTTTGATCATCCTTCGTCATCGTCTCCACTCATGAATATGGTCAGAGATATGCATGGAGTTAGTTTGACGAAGGCAGGTCAAGAGTTCAGTACCAGTCTCGTAGTGAATAGGTAGTTGAAAGCGCGTGAGGAAAGACATGGAAAGGGAGTTGAAATCATGAAAAGAAGCACGTGGTAGTTCAATATACCACTTTGTTGTAGAGCCCTAAGTGTTCACTGGAAAAGACGCAAACATATAGAATCATCCATGAGGGAGTTTGATGAACACCACAAATGGAAAGTCATCACATGGTTATTTGGATCTTCTCCAGATTTTCTGTCAAATTTCGGAATATCAGAAGGAAGTTTAGCTGGAATAATTGGCCAAACCAGGGAATGAAAAATAGGATCATTGGTTAACCGAGACAAGTCTGGGACATCCAGAGTCACAAGGAAAGGTAATTGTCGGTTAATTTGAGGATGATATTGGTGTGGCATAGGAACACCAATAGGACCATAAACTAGGTTAGGTGGATAATTGTAACTAGTAGGTCCTCCTACATATGGTTGTTGCTGACCAGGATAAGCAGGATTCGATGATGGCTGACAGACATTTGCATAACCCGATAGGTTCTGAGCATTATAAGCCGGGTGATTTGCTCGCCCATAAGGACGATAAACATGTTGTCCTTGAGGAGGGTAAGAAGTAGATCCTGGAGGCGGATACACATTAGGGGGAGGATAAACATTAGACCCTTGGGAAGGATAAGGTTGTTGTCCTTGAGGACTCTTGGTGGTGTTTGGGATGTCATCCGGATAAGGTTGTCCATAAGATGGTCTGGAAGGAACATGATTTGATACTCCTCCTTATGGGTTATGATATGAGTGCCCCCCAACATGGGGCTGGGTAAATGTGCCTCCCGAAGGTACTCCCCAGGTTTGTGAAGGGTTTCCAGCAAACGAAGGTTTCCCCCTTGCCAACAGTGGATTAACGACCAGGGTATGGTTGGCAAAGGAAGGTTTCCCTCCAGGAGGAACATGAAAAGGGGGTTGTCCCCCGGGAGGGGTAGGCCCACCATAGAATGGTGGTTTTCCAAGAGGGATAGGTCTGCTAGACGGTGGTTTCCCTCTAGTCGGTTGTATTTGGCTGGAAAGGGTCTACATTTTTTGGTGCAAATATGTCCTAGCAAGATCGTGCGGAACATGTGGAGTTGTAGAGTGAAAATTTGTAAAAGTGGGGGTAGGGATCGAAGTGCCTTGGGAATGAGTAGAGGTGATGAGTCTAGCATTAGGATCGACTTGTGCTGACGTAACAGTAGGGTTAATGACCTGATCGATGGGGTGATTCATAGTTTGATCGAATGGTCCTGTTTCAACAGGAGGGTCATGAGGATGAAATGGTTGTCGAATGGATTCAAAATGCTCATAGAGATCGTGTCTTGATGAATTCCTCCATACAGAACAAGTAGGTGTGGGATTTGTATCTACTGCAGTGGTAGGATGAATAGGAGTCCTATACTCATCACCAAAGATTGGTTCAGTGGATCCCATATATGTTTCGGTAAAATCTCTCTCAAGTAATTGTGGGACCTCTTCGTCTATGATGTTCCCAAGGGAGTCTAAATGAAGTAAAAGTGGTTCAAGAGGGGTTACCGACATAGATGTAGTGCGAGGAGTGGGATTCTCAACCATAACCAAAGCGCCTTCTGGGTTGTCTAATAGAGGAGTAACAACACTCACAGCGTCAGATTGATTTTCTACCTCTCCACGGTAGTTGCCTTCTAGAGGGTTAGGAGGTAAGGGTTGGTAGCCTTCCGGAGGAAGCCCTTGCATCCTACATGATCAGGGAAGACCTTTATCGTCTACAAGCTCAATTTTGGAGAATAACAATACACGTTGAAAAATCTAGGGCCAACTAACGAAAAGAAACAGCATACGCTAATAAAAAGAATCAAAACCAAGCAAACAAAACTTCTCTCGATGATCGTACTAGTTGGTGATGAAATCCAATGTCGCGTGATCAAGTCAAGAAGGGGCTAGGATATGGTGGAACAGTTACAATGGTGACCTTCTTAACGGACTTTCACCTTGGTGTAAGCTTCCACGCAGTAATTGTGGATTTACCCTCCAAGGAGCCCGAGTGATTTTGACCAATTTCTATTCCAAGTATAGTGAGACTTCCCTTCACCGTCACCTCGTGTAAGTACCTAAATATTATGGCAACTAAGGACACCAACTCGCAGTCAGCCCCTGGGCGGGTACAGTCGACAGTCTGATCCGAACGTATGGGCATGATAACAAGTCTAAAATCAACTCGAGAGGCTCCCACACATAATCGTGGGTATACCCTCAAGTGACCCCCAATATACGATCTGACCACTACAAACAGTTGAACCATGGAGGGATAATCTTCGTAATTCTCCCATATGTGACCTCGTGCGTAACCCCTGTGTGAAAGGGGGATCCCAGAAAGCCTATATGACAATTTGATTTGACTCTCCCTATCGCAGGATGCTAATGTTTGTTATTTGAAAACTTTGGAGAGTTGTACTCACAGCCTAATCCAAAGTGTTAATCCTAGTCTAATGTTGGTGGAAGATCCTAAAAACAAAATGTTCTAGATAATTTTTAATTAGCATTCATTTTGTAGTTGTTCTTTACTCAAAAGGTGTATGAAAGTGAAACTAATGGTGTTATGACTCAATTCCCAAAAAATACATAAAAGATGATAAACAATCATTTCTTTCGATGAATGTCTATTTAAGGGAAGGAGAAAAGTTGTTTTCACTATCAAACACTAAGATGCAATGTCCTCAATCAATTTGTTTCTCAATCAAATTCGGTGTAAAGCTAAAAAAAATCAGAAATGCCTTCTAATATCCAAACCAATCACTAAAATATGTCCTTTTACTTATATGTGAATGATAATCAGATGTAAAACTTCTAATGTCAATCAGACTTCAGGATTAAACAATCAGAAGCAACCCTCACACAAACAAAAATACACTCTCATCATGAATAAACAAGAAAGACAAAGATAACCAAATTTCCAAACAAGAACCAAAAACCTCAAACAAAAGAGAAATGCTGGAAAACTGAACTCAAAGATCAAATGCAAAGGTTCACAGACCTTTGGATTTCCTCACAAAATCTTTCACTCAGTCAGATAAACGAGAAGAAAACAGCAAGTTAACTCTAGGTCAGCAAAGACAAAGAGTGACTTCAAGGCAAGGAAAGAAAATGTCAAATTTCCAAACAAGAAGAGAACAATTCTTAGAAAATAGGGAGTTGAAGGCCAATACCAAGATGAACTGAGATTTATAAAACTCCTGAGCCAATGCCAAAACTAAGAAATAGCTTCAGAGGATGAAAACTCTGGAGAATTTCTCACAGAAAGGGGGTAGCGTTCTGGTGTAAGGGGCACCAGAGCATTCCAGCGCTCTGTGTAAGGCTAATGGGGAGTGTTGGTGCTCTGATATCAAGGGAGGGGGAGCGCTCTGCTCTCAAAACTCAGAAAAAAGCTCAGAAAACCAAATTTCTGAACAGACTTAGTCAATCAAGGTGAATAAGATGAACGAAAGAGGAAATTAATCATATCTAAGAATTAAAAACAATATGGAGAAGGTAAAATGAGTGGGCAAAGGGCCAAAACAAGATCTAGGAAAGGAAACAAAAATCATAGCTCCTCCCCAGTGGAGTCGCCAATTTATGTTACGGGTGAATCCTCCTGTGGACAAGCGATTCCCTCTTGGTCTCTAGACTCCTAGGGCCAAGACAGAAAAGTGCTTAACATGGACATTGACATCCTTTTATATCTAATCAAGCTAATATACAAAGGAGAAGAAGAAATATATGTACCTTATTAACGATGTTTGTCCTTGCAAACTCCAGGCTGAGCTTTGATCCTAAGCTACCTAATAGGTCCTGTAGAACAAACAAAGATACAATGGACTTCCTATTCTACTGAGATTAGCTCAAATATAGATCTATCTACTGAAGACAAATTCATGTGGAACAAACATAAATTTGAAAGAAACAGACCAAGCATTGATATATTGATAACAACAAATAAAAGGTGCTTACAATCCTTTGATGAAGGTGCAATAGCTTCTTCCAGTTCTCCTTGTCCAACCCCTTTGCTCAAGTAATCTACATTGATTGCTTTGATGACATCTCACTTACGATATCATAAGTTTCATATCTCTAATATTTTCTCTTAATGCCACTTATAGGATCATAAGTTTGGTATCAATCTCTAGTCTCTACCTCCCCTTTCATCATGAGGAGGCCTCCTTATATAACCTTGGAGAGGCCCAACAAATTGAGAGATCTTTGGTATAAGTTGAGGACTTTTCTCCTTCAGTTGAGGATCTTCCCTAAGATCATGCCTTGACCTTCTATTCGAATCCAACCACCTTCAGAAATTGAGGGGATTCTTCCCTCTTTTAGCTCAACAAACCAAAAATCCGCTCAAAAAAGGTAGCGCTCCCCCAAAAGGGTACACAGATCATTTGAGCGCTCCCTCAAAGAGGCCCAGGGAGTGCTGGCACTCCCTCACAGTGGGTAGGGGAGCGCTACCCTCCAAAATTCATTTTTGAGTGGTTTTTCCAGTGGCAAAAGGCTTGTACTCCTTGTCAACTGATTTCTCTTCTTCAAAACTAGTCTTTGAGGTGTCTTAAGTGTCCTTATGATGTCGTTAGAGGCACAACATAGGCAATATGGTAGTATTATGTTTGTGACACTTGTGGTCAAGATGCGACACTTGCGTACAAGATGCAACACTTACAACACTTGTAATGACGACACTTGTGACATTATTGAAGTGAGTAATTTTGATGTGTAACAACCGTGATACTTGAGCACCATATGTCTCTTAGAATCTTTGATACCTAGCTTGATGTGTAAGGTATGGAAGATATTTGTGAACTTTGGCACTACTTGGTCTCTTTCGTCCTGTAGTGTGGTCCATTTTGTATACAGGTCGTCATAACTTTCGACAGGGTAGTATTGTTCCTTAATAGAATCCTTGAAGGACTCTCAGGTGACCGCGACTGTAAATAATGAGGGTTCCTTTGTCTCCTTTTGCTCACAGAAAGTTTCCCACCAATATTTGACATGGGGAACAACTTTGAGGAGTGCAAAAGTAATCTTTTCTCTATTCAAAAAGTTATGGAGAGAAAAATACCCTTCTAGTAGATTCGACCATTTGTGTACAACATATGCGTCTATCTGAGCTTCAAATGTAGGAATACAAAAGTTTATTTGTACCTGGAAGGGGGCGGCACTTCCACTCGAGAAGATTTGTTGCATGTTGGTAATGGTCGAAAGATTTGTGCAAAACTATCCATCATCTCATTCCTCTGTAGCATGAGGGCTTCCCCAAGCAATATTTTGAAAGGATCTCATGTCTCGAAGTCTTTATTTTCTCCTACCATTAGAGGTCACTTAGGCGTGCGAGATCTATTGTCCTCAAGAGAAACAATCTCGAAACCCAATTCTTTGTACCCTGACCTTGTCGGGGACATGCATTAAGAATGACAAGGAGCATACCGCTCTGATACCACTGATCTGGATTTTAAGAAAAGAACGAAATGAATACAAATTATCATTATGTTTAACATAGAATCACAAGGAACAATAATAGAGATACTTTAAAATTGGTTTATATTCAATCAAGAAATATGTTGAAACTATAAAATGTAAACTGAAAACAAGCTTGCTAGAATGGTGGTGACTTATCTCTAAGAAGAGATGTGATGGTTGCGCTCATTTGCAAGAGGATGGTTACAATGAGGCTCTCGAATCCTTTTTTACAATAAATAAGAATGCCAAAACCCTAGACATCCAAAAACCTAACCCTAGGAGATGAAGCACCCAAAAGTCATGTGGGCCCTATTGGGGTAAGTTAGTACATCAACTTCTCGGGTTCGTAACTTTTGCATACGATCCTCATTTTAGGCGCACGATAGCCCGTTGGAAATTTCTATCCGAGGAATACACATGTTGTCGTCAGACTCAAACTCAATATACAATTTGACTATGGAAATCCCTAAAAACGTTGTTTAGAGCCTCAAAACGGCCCCGGAAGTCGGGGACCTGAAAACTAGGAAAAACTGCCAAACTGGAAAACTATCATAATGACAGTTGGAATAGGTGGGAGGCCACCGAAATCCATCTGGATCATCTAATCCAAGACAATGGAAGTGGGCATTGTTATAGAATATTCCCCCTACGGACAAGTGAAACTTCCCTTGGATTGTTAGACCCTTATACCAAGACAGAAAGAGTACAAGTGGACACTAACTCAAATCAAGAAGGAGAGAAAGGATATGATGTACCTTTTTTGACATTTTTCCTCGCTACTTCCAATACCAGAGCTTGATCCTCAAACTCCCTGGCACAAACTGATATCTACAATAGACAGCAAAGGGAAACAACTATCTCCTACTCTACTTGATTAGATAAGACAAGTCTATCTACGAATATTAGAGCAATAGTAGACAAGCAAATGTAACAAGACATAAACTTGAAGGAAATAGGCCAAGTATATATTGAATGAGACCGATAAGAAGATACTTATAGACCATGATTGATGTTGCAGCAGCCTCTCCAAGCTCTCCTCGTCCAACCCTTTCACGGATGAATCAAGATCAAAATGATGATACTTTATTGATTTCTTCCCCCCAGGATCAAAGGATTGATACCTCAAATATTCCCCCCTTCACCATGGAAATCCCTCATTATATAGGATTTGGAGGCTTAACCACCATGGAGAAGATCACTCACTAGATCCACTAAATTGGGATCTCCAAGATTTTTAAGGAGAAAATATCTCTCGAGGATTTTAGGGAAAAAATATCTCTCAAGAATTTTGAGGAAATATCTCTCAAGATCCACCAAATTAGGATTTTGGTTTGAAAAAATATCTCAACCATCCATGAGATTCTCAACTTCTCCTTGAGATTAGGAAACTAAATATGAGGTGGATTCTCACACTAAATTAATTTCCTTTTTATGAATAAGAATGAATAATTCATGTGCACATAGTATTTTGATAATATTTTGACCTTCATATGATATATTTTTCCTCCACACTGACTAAGGATTGTGACAAATGTTCTTTCATGGTGTCAAGGTGTTGTGACACTTAGTAAAGTGCATGTGACACTTAGCAAGGTGCATACGACACTTTGACAAAGTGCATACGACACTTAGTAAGGTTCATACGACACTTGTGACACTTAGGCGTAAATAGGTGCGACAATTAAGTGTGACATTTTGGTGTGTAACAGATGCCCCCTAAAGTGTGAGGTCATAAGAGAAATTGATGGCCGAAAAACTTTACAAATTATTCAATGCAAGGGTGATAGAGTAGGAGAACCTGGCAGAAGCTGCAAACAATCATCAGTCAGTATACAAATATATTCCATTTCCGAGGCAGGCATACCTATTCTCATAATACAAGATGACTCAAAACATGGTTGTCAACCAATACATTGTGGATCCATGAGAATATTGACTAAGGATATGACCACCAAAGATACAATGTGGATCCATACCTCCATGACATGAACTGATCGCCCACGAAAATTACATAGTGGAGCTACGAGATAATAAAACATAGCCACGAAAAAATACAATGTGGATCTATGTGACAATATATATATATATATATATATATATCAGTAAGATTGCAAGCATGGTGATTGTACTGAAATTTTCTACATGCTCAAATGATCTCCATCATAGCTTGGGAAAAGCACATAATAGAGTGAGTGCCCAACCCAAGGTCTTCGTCCCAATTCCGATGCGATATGAAACTAGCTATGTGAATAGATGGTTTGATGTTGAACATGGTAGAAACCACTTGATTATTGGTCATTGAGGTAAATTGTTAACAAGTGTGAGGGAAATCACCAATGATGACAATGACTCCCAAGGTACCCTAGTACATTCCAATGAATGTGAATAAATGAGTCGAGGTTGAACATTCATGGAATCATCCGATCAAAATTCAATGATGTAAACCTACTCTTGGGAGCGAGGACGCCTGCCATTGAGGCATGCAGGTCCCAAGGTACTAATTGGTTTCTAAGTCTAATTCTCGGATAATGTGCTGAAGTCGACAAGAACAAACTCATCGAAGCAGGGAGATGATGTATCCCCCATCATCAACACGAAAATGACATAGGAAAGTGATGTGAGATGGTGGATGAAATGAGTATAGACTAACACAGAAAATGGAAAATGGTAATACTGCAGATGGATGGTTTGAAGTGAAACTTCCCTTAAACATGATGAGGCACGACAACTAACTTCATAGCATTGACTCAACAAGTACCAAGAAAATAATGTGACAAAAATAAGAGCACTCTTCGACTGGAATGAGAAAGTATGTGAAAAATGGAATTGGTATGACTCAGAGACAAGTAGATTACCCAACTATAAGACAAGACGCAAACAGGTTCCATGTTCAAGGGCGCAAATATCTGCCATAAAGGATTCTAAAAAACTTGACCCGCTTCCTTCAATTTTTCCCCCATCATGATTGACGAGTACCTCTTTATTTTTTAACGAGCTTGAGGAGGATAACAGATGCTCATTATAGCTCATCCTTCGGATGAGTCCCTCGACATATGTTTAACGAACCTGAGGAAGGAGGGGTTTGGTCTTGTATGGATCCCGGAGATTATACTCACATAAGTCCTTCAATGCATAATTTTACGAGCCCAAATAAGGTAAACTCGGTGGTTTTTCACGTTTAAAGAGTCTAAAAAGAACTTAAAGACGAATCCATGTGTGACTTTTTCATAAATTTAGTCTTCCAAGCCCAAAAAAAGTGTAAAACAATACATGGGAGAACTCTTCTAGTCATGCTTGACTAGAGTATTTCTTTTTAAAAAGAGATAAACTACCACTTGAAAGATGCCCTTTCAAACCTTTTAACGAGTGTGAAAGGAAACAAGCTCACTCAAAAATCTTTTCATGTTTAGAGAGTCTAAAAAGAGCTTAAAGGAAACTCCAAAGAGTTCATTTTTCATATAGTTTTTACGAGTCCGAAAAAGAGATAAAAGTATATTCGGTAACTTATTCTCATGTATTAACGAGCACGAGAAAGATAAAAGACTAAGCTCGGTAACCTATTCTCCTGTATTTATGAGCACAAGAAAGAATAAATACTAAGCTCATTTTAGGAAAGACTACTACATTATGATGGGAATGACCCCTAATCGAGGATCACTCCTAGCAATGTGTCTCTCTAGAGGTATTTTTCCCCTGGCTTGCATGATAGAATCTAGTGGCTTCGCTCCAACATGATGTCCAGAGGCTGGAGACCTGCCCCCTAAGCATTTTTTTCTCTATCGACTCTTTTTCTTTCCTCGTTCAGGAATCTAGCTACTAATATGATAATTTCACTAGGCGGAGGAAAAGAAGGTTCAAGTATTCGATTTGGAGTGAGACTTCATTCAAATTGAAGGGGGTCTGTTTCATTTTTTAATGAGCTTGAAAAAGACAATGAACTATGCTCGTAAGCATCTGTTTCATTTTTTAAAGAGCTTGACACAAGAAAAGAACTATGTTCATAAGTGTTTGTTTCATTTTTTAACGAGCTTGACATGGGAAAAGAAGTATGCTCATCAAGACTAGGTACTACCAAAGGATCAGATAATTCTAAGGATTATCACACCTGAGTTGAATCATATTTAACATGGAAACCTACGGGGTGGGAGGAGTAGGAAAATGAAAAAACCCCACGAGCGAGTGTTATCGGACTAATTGGTAGGTGC
>ML793074.1:75560-88504 GCA_009831015.1 Picea engelmannii
CCCACTAAATCATGAAAGCAAGTAAGATCCAAACCATTCGGATGCCACCTCACCATGGAAGTTTCTCCTTCTAGAAGATTCGAGAAAACACTCGTTTTTCCCACATGTAAGCATTCTCGCACCCTGCTTATAGTGCAACCTGCGAACTATTCGCACCCTAGCTATGATGCAGCCTGCGAGAATCAGGCATTCTCGCACCCTAGCTATGATGCAGCCTGCGAGAATCAGGCATTCTCGCACCCTAATACATAGGTAGCCTACGAACTTTCTTTTTTATAAGGTTTTTACACAGGAAAATGCAACTTCTTTTCTCAGGAAAAGTTCTTCTCCCTTCTCTCTTCAGGAACTCAGGCCATTGACCCCTCTGAAGGAAACAGATAGGTTTACATCATTAATGGTCATAGGTATGACGAAAATAATGTGTAACAGTGATGAATCCTTAAGGAGACCAACTCCTATACTCTTAAAACTATTCTAGCCTAGAAAAGGGACATTATTCGTTGCAACATTGTGGAGATATGGAGTTGTATAGTTAAGTTGGTCAACAGTGATAATTTTTCCTTGATGGAGAAATTGTAAGATACGAAACACCGAAGATGTGATGGCAATCATCACATAGAACTAACTACGACCAAGTAATAAATTTTAATCCAGGGGCACGTCAACCACTTCAATATCAACCGAAATGGTCTTACCCTTCAATGGCACAGCAAAATATTGCAAGATTCCATGAGGTTGGAAACCACGTCCGTTAAATTCTTTCAAGGTGGTAGGAGACTGATTAAATTTAGGAGAACCAAGGGCTCTCCAAAAAGACAAAGGCATGACACAGGTGGAGGCTCCCTCATCCAAAATAATGTGATGGATGTTCTTTCCACCGACCAAAATTTGAATTTGGAATGTTAAGTGGTGCGAGAGCCTCTCCTTAAAATAATCCAGATTAAACGTAACTAGGTTCGACTCCTCTAGATCCATAGCCCCAATGGCTGACAACAGGGTTCTACGTTGACTTGGACAGTTTTGTAGAAATTCAAGTTCTAACATAGCACAAGGCGCTTGTGCAAAATATTCAACGATGTTGTAGTTTTGGGCATCATGGGCATTTGGATTAAATGTCGCTTTTTGAATTGTGCTATTGAGCGGGTGCAACACTATGTCAAAAATTGGCTTCTCAATTTGAAGAGGAATCGAAGATAGAAGAGGAGTGGATGTGGAGGGATGATAGATAGCCTTTCCTTTAGTCTGATCACCTGGAGGAGTGTCATAAGTATTTTCTTGAGTTGTTACAGTAACCATCTTAAACATGTACACCTCAGAGGCACTTGAAGAAGCATCCCCATACTAGGAATGACCTAGGTTGCTCCCTTGCGGAGGGGAAAGGTTTTGTGCAACCAAATGTTGATGCTGAACCGATTGGGAGGTACCCTTTAGAAATTTAGCAACTACCTCACGATGAGGACAATATTTCCTGTAGTGGTGTTCCTCACAAATCATGCAAGGAAACTTAGCCTTCCTATTCGATTGAGTATCAACAGTCTTTGGATTATCCTGTTCGCTAGAAGATTTCTTGGATTTACCCTTGTTTTTATTCTTACCTCCTAGTTTTTGAGATGAAGTGGATTGGACCGTATTCACCTCAGAGGTTTGAGTAGGAGCGGAAGTAATGTTGGTGTTTGAAATGGAAACTAGTTCCTGAGCAAGTCTTATTGGATCATTTGACGGGTGAGGAGCATGAGGGACTAGATCATAAAGTGTGTCAGACTGGGAGTATACCAAGTCCAAATATTGCACATGATCGATAGCATGCTCCTCAGTAACAATGTTTCCCATAGCAACATCATGAGCGATGGGTGGAAAGAGTGACTTTGTAAACCAATCTGAAAGGAGTTGGTCCAGAATTGAAGCTTTAATCAAACGTCTCTGCCATGTCCACTCATGAATATGATTGGATGTGTGGGTGGAAGAGGATTTTCTCAGTGAGGTCAAAAATTATGTACCGGTCTCATACCGTATAGGCAATTGAAATGCATCAGGAAATCCATGGCAAGAGAATTAAAGTCGACAAAGGAGTTACGTGGTAGCTCAATATACCATTTCATCACTGCACCTGTAAGTGTTCTATGAAAAAGTCTCAGACGAATGAAATCACCCATCAAAGAGTTGGAAGAAAAACATAAATGGAAACTCATAACATGATTTTTAGGATCTTCCCTAGGTTTTTCATTGAATTTCGAGATGTCGAACATTAATTTGACAGGGATGGTGGGCCAAAATGGGGCATGTAGAATGGGATAGTTTGTCAAACGCGACAGATCTAGCAGATCTAACATAGCCAAAAATGGAAGTTGTCGGTCAACATGTGGATACCGGTGGTAACCATGCGGCATGGGAACACCAGTAGGACCATATATAGGTTGCGGCAATATGGAAAATTTAGATGGTCCTCCCAAATATGGTGGTTGTCTGGGTTGTCCACCCATGGGAGGTGGTTGTCCTTATTTTCCACCCATGTATTGTGATTGAACAAATGGACATCCTACATATTGATATTGACGTGATGGTCCCCCGGTATAGTGTGATTGAAGGGATAGTTGTGTTTGAATCATGGGGTTTACAGATTGATAGGGAAAATTTCCTTAGGGAGGAATGCCTGTCGGATTGGGTTGACCCCACAAAATGTTAACGACTCCTGGAAATGGATGTCCAAGATATAGGCTACTGGTAGTAGGGATAGAAAGACTCCCAGGAGCAACTTTCCCCCGGGCTTGTTGAAGTTTTCAACCACGTAGGTTTCCCCCCAATAAAATTTTGCCCTGTAATTGAAGTTTTCCCCCGAGCTGAAGGTTGGCCTCCCATTGAAGATTGACCTCCAACGTAGGGTGTACTAATCTGTGATGTATGATATGGAGGTTGAGTAGCTTGTGTAACCGTGGTTTTGTGAAAAACTTGACCATTGGCCATCTAACCAATGGGACGACCAAGTAAAGTACTTGGTGTGTGCATATGTGGAAATAGTGAAGCAAGAATATTACCTGATCCATCTACGAAAGGAGATGTATGCGCAGGTGGTTGAGTTGGGGTTATTGGGTCACCTATGTTTTCGGTAAATAAGAATCACTAGCAGTATCAACTACAGGAGTTGTGGATAAAGATACGTTCCCAATTCCTTCAGGAAAACCAAAAGATGGTGGGTTCACGAAAAAAAATGTTGTGTAGTGGTGGAACCGAGTGGTAACTTGTAAGAAGAAAAAGCATCAAAATATCTCATGGATGGTGGATCAGTGAGTGGTAGGCCAAGTGGATCAGTAAAAAGAGGATTCACGTAAGATGCAAGTATTTCTATGAAGGTTATGACCAATTCTTCAACATGTTGGCCACTTCGAGGAGTGATGCTCCCAGTTTTAGAAGGTCGATCTTCGATCATTCTTTTGTAAGAAACATTGTGTTGAGGTTCATGAACATCAGGTTCCATACTTGTTGACTATGAAATCTCTGATCCTAAGGTCAACTATGAAATTCAAAACAAAACACTCCTAAGAAAACTAAAAGCAATCAACTAAGCAACAATGGCTCAAGGATATTCTGAAGATGGGATATCAAGCTGCCAGTGAAGAAATGAGAAGCAGTTACCCTAACCTCCACGTAACGTCCCTTCTCAATGCAAGCAACCCTCGTTTTTGTGAGGTTACCCTCCAAGGGTACTAAGAGTGTGATATGACATCTACCCCAGGTACCATGGGAATCCCCCCATAGTCACCTCTGTAGATATCTAGGAAAGGCCATTAAGGTTACCCACTCACAATCAGTCGTCGGGTGGGTACAATCGATAGTCGGGACTGAACATATGCGAAAGATATCAAAGTCTGAAATTCTTCCAGAGGACTAAGGACAAGTGGATCAATAGACTGGAAAGGACCCCGAACAAATTCAAATTTCACAAAGTACTGATACCAAATGAGTCAGTGACACTTTAGGAAGGACACCCAACATACGATCTTTATCCTACGATTGGTCAAGTTTTTGAGGGGCAATCTTTGTTTCTCTTTCAATTGCAACCTCTTGTTTATCCCCTATGTGAGAGGGGGTTCCTGGATATGCTTATAAAAAAGTTGGATTTCTACACTCTTTAGTGCTCTATAGTCTGTTTAGTGGTCTTGGACAATTTATTCACTTTCCTAGTCCAAAGACCCTAATCATGTGCTACTGTTGGTGTGTTAAAACCAAAAAATGTTCTAATTGATTTTATTAGTGCGTGGTTGATTTTAATGGCTTTTTCTCAATAGGTTCATGAAGATGAAACTGATGATGTGAGAAAGACTCAACTCCAATAGAATTCAAAATAATGAGACGCAATTCGTTCTTTTCGATGAATTCTAGGTATGGGAAGGATAATAGTTCTATTCTTCTTAAAACAAGCAAGCACTCAAAAACTATGCAACTTTCAATTTTTGGGATCAAGATGATGCCAAAATACCAAGCAATGTTTCTGAAAAACGAAATGCATGTAATGTCCCTTTCCGAATAGGTGCTCCAGAGAGGAGGGCTTAGTAGTCTAAACAACCTTGTTAGACTATAGCCAAGGTCGTACAGGGGTAAACATGGTTACTAGAGGTTACTTCAGTCGACGGTGTTATAATTCGAAAGTGACATTGAGCTAAAAGTGACTAAAAGCACTTTTAAGCCAAATGAGCTAAAAATATAGCAGGTGAGCTAAAAATAGGTCAACAATGAATTAGGGTTTCTGGCAGTTATAAGAAAAGGTAAAGTGACCTAATTCATCATTATGAAGAATTTGAGTTGACAGTTGAGGAGAGAGGCGCATATCAGGAGAGAGCTTTGTGGATTCCAGGAGGAAGACACCCAGAGGCTAATTTTAGTGTTGAGAAACACACCCTATTCATTAGGAAAATCATCTTGATCTTCCATCGTACTTCAGCAATAGTTATCTAGTTTTCAGCAGTGAGGGTGCACTTGTCCAGGTAGAGGGTGTAGCTATTGAGCATCATATTGATTCGACTTGTCCCATTCAGGGAGAATCTAGTGATTCCCCTCTGACCCAATTGAGATGAGGGCAGGACGCTTCTATTTCCTGGTTTCTCGTCAGATTCTGACAGAGAAATCATCTTGGGTGCATTTCTTAGCCATTGAGGGTGCAACAGTTGGGGAGGACGCATTTGGGATTCTTGAGAGATCATCATGTCATATCTAGGGAAATCCTTCCAACCCATTTCATAGGAGCTTGGGGTTCTCAGTTTGAGACCCTTATCAGCTAATTCCAATGGATGAATCACTAGGGTGCAGTTTCCAGTAGAAGTTGGGGTGCATTTCCCCAGGGGGATTCATCCGGGGTCTAGACACATCAACAGAGGGCCAATTTTCAGGCTGTCGGTTACCAGGACTGTGTGAGAAGGCAAGGCACATTCTTTGAGATAGTTTCCAGTCAGATCCTAGGTGTGTAGCCACCAGGTCACATGATCTAGTCCCACAACAGTTGTTGTGTGAGTTGTAGTAGCGCACAACAGATCATCTAGCTCACATCCTATCCAACAACAGTATTCTATTATCTGGGTATCATCCTTCTAGTTTATTTATTTATTTTATTCCCACTAAGATCCACTCAATTTTGATCTAACCGAGTGATTCTCTATTTCAGCCATATACAACATTGTAACCAGTAGAAAACTCATAATATATGATTTACAGTCTTTTGTGTCATTCTCTATATGTATTTTTATTCATATGTTGTAAACAACTTATTTATCTACACACACATGCAAAAACACCAAGCATGTTAAAACCAACATCTTAAATGCATCCAGAAACCCCTAGTGTGTCAGATCAGACAGTAGACATGACATATTAGCAGCTTTTCTTAAACTAGCCAGATATGGGATATTATTGTGGTATCAGAGCTTTAGTCCTGCCAGCCTGTGACTAAAGACGATGAGTTCAACAGGTGAAGCAGAGGGTTGTGATGACGTAGCTGACAAGTATATCACTTACAACAGACGCAGGGAGCGGAGACCTAGACCATATTTTCCCCCCTTTCCTCTCAGTTCAGAGGAAGGGGAAGAGGCGCACAAGGAAGCAGACAGAAGGGTAGAGCAGAGCGTGAGGTAGAGAGGATGATGGGAGGCATGTATGAGAGGCCAAAGGGAAGTCACAAGGAACCCATGGACCTAGATGCAACTTTTATGCAAGTTATCAGCAATATGGTGGTCAGTCAACAGTCCATGACTCATTCCTTGGTGTAGATGGCTAATAGATTGGCTACATTGAGCACATCGAGCACACAAGCCCCACATGCAGGGCAAGGAAACTCATGGGAAAGCAGTAGACCCCATTCACCTCCTCACACATACACTTCTTCGAGCAGGATTCCCATGCCATTGTTCCCTAGTGTCCAGAGTGTTATCACACTAAGTCGCCTTGGGTCTTTTAGTTTGTTTTTATCATTTTTAAAAGCCTTAGATTCTTATTTTTTCTTTAAAATAAATTTATCATCCCTTTAATGTTATGTTTGATAGGACCCCTTTGGATGACTAAACCTTTGATTCATAGCTCATGTGTTGATCCTCAATTCGATTTTTGATCCTTAAACCCTTTTTAGCTCATGGTTTATTCTTTATGTTCCCTCTCGTGATTCATCCCTAGGTTGATACCTCCCATGATCAGACTAATGTGACACACCTCTCTCCTCACTCATGACCTCACATGCATGCCTCATCGTCTCCACTTACATGTCCAATCATTTTTTGATTTGGAAGCGCTGCCCACTCAGCAGGCAATTCTGTAGCACCTGTCACGTTTATCATTCATCCACTCCAAGTCATGATTGCCACGACTGATGCCATGTCTCATGTTTTCAGTGCCAGAAGTTGGTTGAAGTGCTTTCCAAAGATCTTGCATTCATGATCTTTGGTAACGGTTTCTAAATTTGAAAAGTTCAACAGTGCTGCACTGCGTAAGTTTGCCAGTTCCGATCAGGCGACCGCATGTCAACTAAAGTTGATGCTGTGAGAGATTTCAGGGCTGAAGTTTCCTCAATCTCATCCTAAGATCGCGCTGAGGATCTCAACAGATGTCGACTTCATAGGTATCTTGTGCAACCTCCTTTGCATATTAATTTTCACAGGAGATTTGTGCTCGGGTTTCGATTTGTTAAGCTTGCAAGGTAGTAAGGGAGCCATATTTGCATACATGTAAACATCCTCGCTCGTGTCCATGGTCTGATTATTGTTGTTTGTTATAGCATTTGAAAGTCGCAAGCCTGCAATAGCCTATCCTCCGTGTATGCGTTTCACTACGCAGAAGCACTGCTCAAACCTTCTCTGATTATTCTTTTCTTCCTTTCATCTTGTACGAAGAGTCATTTTGGGATTACCTCTTCACAATCTACACTCTGAAAGCCTATATAATTGTGAAGGTCCATTTCTCATAGTCAAGCTCATTTTCTAAGCACTGTTAATTTGGAGGGCCATCTTTGTGCATTTGAAGCCTGAATTGAATCTTTCTGGTCAATAGCATCCCTTAAGCCTCTTAAGAACCCTCATTTTGAGTCATGGAGACCCCTCAATCGAAGAAAGCACACAAAGGTGGAAAGATAGTTCGAACAGAACCCGTGGACATGTGCCTTTTTTACACAGAACCCATGGCAAGGGAGATGTTTCGAAGGGCAGGATGCCTCTCTTTCTGCCAGAACATGTAGAGAGGCCAACAAGAAGTAGCAAAACAATTTGCATTAAATTTTGATGGCAAGAAAACCAAAGTTGGAGATTTGGAATTTGAGGTAACTGAAGCCTCCATCTCAGCTGCAACAGGGATCCCCATTTCAGGTAAAAATTGGTTCAAGGCCATGGTATTGAGTTCACCCTTCATTAAATATCTCTTCAAGCCTGAATACCGAGCCAATGAGTTATCTAAGAGTATGCCAAGGAATCAGTTGATCGACTAGTTTGACAGAATGTTGAAAATCATACAGAGATATTTTAGTTGTGAAGGGAGATTTAACACCTTGTATCATTACCACATAAGGTTGTTGTTACATTTTACTGGTAAGGTTCAGATGAATGTTCCTTATTACCTGCTGATAAGTATAGGTAAAATGTCAGATAGGGTGCAAGCCAAATCTAAAGATGTGGATTCTAGTCTTTTCCACTATGGACTTATCAGGATGCTTGTCTCTGAAGAGTTGGGAAAGAAAGAGATTTCCTAGGAGCATTTTTTGGTTACGTCTCACTTCAAGTTGGACACAACACCTACTCCCCAATCACAGCTCGCAGTTCCTTCATCACCTACCAGTACTAAAGCAGGGATCAACAAGAAGAGAAAGGGCAGAGCCCCTGTTTTAGAGATCAACAAGCAGGTCAGGGAAACTGAGGAGGAAGTCTGTCCTTCTCCACACAGAGATTTCTCACCACCACCTCCACCAGGGTTAGAAGAAGTTCCTTCTTCTACCAAGGTGACATCTAAAAAAGGGGAGAAGATTCTCTTTCCCTCTCCTCTTCCAGCAGTTGAAATCAAGGGTAATAGACCTTTCACTAGGTCATCAATCCATAAGGAGGTTTTTCAAGAGCATCCTTTGCCAGAAGCCATTGTTCTAAAGAAGAAAGAAAAAAGCATTAAAAGTCCTAAGGGGGGAGAAATTTGAATACCCTTGCAAATGAAAGATGAAACCTTTGAGAGAAGCATCGAGAAGCCTATGATAAGAAAGGATGAAACCCCTATGCAAAGAGGGAAGAATAAAGGTAGAGTCAAGAAGGAACCTGATGAGACAGACAAGACACTTCCCATGCAGGAGAAAGAGGGTTCTGAGGAGAAGCCCATTGAGACTGAGAATTCCACTATCCCTCCCGACAGCTAGACCTACAAAAGACTTATCAAGCAGCTTAGGGATGCAAGGAGAGAAATAACTCGTCTCAAAGAAGAAGACAAGTTCCACTTGGCTCAGATGAGTGAGATCATGATTAGCTACAACCATACCCTGGACTTGGCAAGGTTTGCAATGAGAAAGGATTTGCCTCTTCGTAAACAGTTGAAGAATATTTATAGACTGAACAGAGGCTTTCAGTCTCGGAATAGGAAGATAAAAGTAGAGCTTAGACACTTGCAAGATGAGGCAGATCAAAGAAATGTATAGGTGTTGGTAGAAGTTGCCATTGAAAATGATAAACCAACAGCTAAGGAAACCTCAGCTACACCAAAGAAGCCTGCCAGTGCTAGGAAGAAGAAATATGTTGAGCCAATTGAAGATACTCTTTCCACCAGAAAGAGTGTGAGGCTAAGTGTTAAAATGACAAAGTAGTTGGTAGTGGTAAACCCGATTTTTGAGAATTGTTCCTTTTTAGGAAGGTTAACTGATATGCACATACTAGTTTTGCCACCTATACAGGCTTCTAGGCATTTAGCTATATGAATTTTGAACTTTTGTTAAGTGCTAGCTTCACTCAGTGGTAAAGGCACCTAAGTAGAATGTTTTTTTCATCATGGAAGGACACAAACTGCTTTGCACACGTTCAAGAGTCAAAGACACTGTGTTTTGGCATAGCTACCCAAACCCGTATGCAGACACATCATAAGTGGCGTTGCGTAAAGGCACTGCATAATATTTCACAGAGCGCAGAATTGGCATACAGGCACTACCCAGAGGCGCTACGTAATATTTAGCAGGGAGCAGGTTTACACACAGGCGCAACACAGGGGCGCTACCTACAGGCGCTACTCAATATTGCAACAGAGGACAAATGTTGGCACAGATATGCAGCACAGTGGTGCTACCTACAGGCACTACCTTCTCTCCTTGTTCCATTTTAGGGGGTGCTACACAGAGTTTCTACCCAAGGGAGTTGCTAGCAAACACTAGGGATCTAGGAAGACTAAGCCAACAATTTTGGATAAGTTAACGATGGAGTAAATGACAGAAGTAGCAATTGGCATTCATAGGACAACTAGAGGCTCCAAAGGGACACATGGAAAAATAGGATTTGAGCAACAAAAGAGGATAAAAGCAGTTAGAAGCATGATTGGATTAGTCACCAACACTTCCCTGTTTTATAGAATAGGTTGTTATCTTAGTTGTTAGAATAAATAAATGCTTAGAGATTTTTAAGGAAAAGAGGCAAACTCGTACCTCTAGTTGTGGCCTCCCTTTCTTGTTATAAATAGATAGATCAATTGCTTTAGCATGGTCGGATGGTTGAGCAAGGCTCCCTAAACTGTAATATTTTGGATAAAGTGACTGTGATCTAGTGTGTATTGGACTTAAGACTTTTTGGCTAATAGAAATCAGCTTCTATTTCAGACTATATACTTCTAATGCTAAATGTTGATATTTGAATTCTTCATATAGATAGTTGTGGTAATGATATGATGGATGTTTGATCATTTTATTGTCATGTTGTTTATTTAGCTCCTTAGTTTCTGATTTCAAGAAGATCTTGTTTTAAGAAACTTTCTTCCTTAGGCTCTTGTGGACCTAATGTTTGCAGTAGCCCTTACATTCCTCTCATTCAAGTCTTCTTTCTATCCACATTTACTCTCAAACTAGTGGTTGAAGTTAGTCAAGACCTTATTTGCTGGTACATGTTAGCCCTGTTTCTGAGTTAGGATATTATCATTTCGATTTTTTCCATTCGACCTTTCAGAAAACACTCATACTTTCACATATAATATGATGGGTATTGGGATTACCTTCCTTGCAATCAGAAGGTGACTCCTAGTGATAACACAGAGGACACCCCCAGCAACATCACAACAACCGATAGAATAGAGGCAACCCATGTAGGTAGAGTACATTGTAGAGTACAAGAGGGATTATGCATCATTGGGCCATGACTTCCATCGGGACATGAACTTGGTCGAGTACTGTGGACTCAGACTCAGGAACCACCCCAAAGATCCTTAGAGAGCAGGACAATAGCAGCAACATGGGCATAACATGGATTTCATCCGGAAAGTTGGTAAACTCACCATACCTTCTTTTGACGGATCATCCAAATGCATTACCAGAGCTTGGGTACAAAATATAGACACGTACTACAATCTCAACCAGATGATCGTGACATAGGCTATCAATTTCGCTACCCTACACTTTGAGGGTGAGGCACACAGGTGGTGGCATCATGGACTAGTGACGTTGGGTGTAATATTCCATATATAAGAAGTATGCATAACATAAATAAATAGCTAGAAATGGCAGATGAACAAAAACATAACCAGAACAACAACACAATAATACCAAAATGATGCCTGAATAATACCAGAAAGAAAACTTTGATTACTGAGAGCAATGTTCACTTGCCTCTTTGAGGGGGAAACCTCCAGTAGAGAAAAGATCTATTACAATAATATCTAAGACAAGAGTTCTCATACCCTTGACTCCTATTTATACTAAATATGTCTATCAAAAGAACCATCTAGAGTAAGATCCTTCCAGAAGCGGAAGCTTCTATTAGGTCTTCTTACATTGGACTTATTATTCCTTATTGCTAGGCCTTATTAATATTGACCTTTATTACATGGAAATATATTATTCTACCTACATGAGGGGTCAGGTCCCTAACATGTCCTCCCCCTTAAAAACAACCTTGTCCTCAAGAATTGAGATGGGGAAATTGTTGCAGAATGGTAGTTGGTTCCCAAGTGGCATCTACTAGAGTTGTATCTTTCCACTAGACTAACACTCCCTTAATGGTTCGTTGACGCAGTCAACGCTGATGCTGGTCCAAAACTACTTGTGGTTGTAGCCAAATGGAGCTTTCTTCGTCCAACTTGGGAAGGTTGGTTTGAGTTTGGCACTTAGTTCCAATCACCTTCTTTGATCTGAAAACGATAAAGGCTTGTATTCTTGAAAATATTTGCAAAGTTTAATTCAAGTGTGCTTATGCAAAAGGATCAATTTGTAAACACAATTTTTATAGAAATTACACATTCAAGATGTAGATAATAAGCAGCAAATAACAGTGAACAGTAAACACATAACACAACAAATGATAAAGAAGTTCACCCCTCTCTTGGGCTACATCTCTTGGTCCAACTTCCAATGGATCTTTTATATTATTTGCTCAAAGTGATAAAATGTGTGCTTTGCAATGCTCAAAATTCCAAATAGATGGCTCCAATGGCTTCAGAACATCCAAAAACCCCTAGCTGGGCTTTTTTGGCACCTTATTTGGCCAAAATTTGAAGAAGATAGGCTTCCTGGAAGTTCCCCTTCAAACTTGTTGTCTCTGGATCACCAAAATGCACCTCTGTGTGTCCAACCTAGCCCATGTGCTCATTTCCATGCTAAAACCTAGCACCGGGCACATAACCGAAAAACCATGCAAACTGTAGGACGATTAGGGAACCTAGCCCCTAATCACCAAACCATTGGGCATATGGCCATGTGACCGCGCATAAAAAATAGGGCTAAGTTCCAAGCCAATGGTTAAATGCCAAATGTTCAAACGCGCGTGGCTCCGAATCCATTTGAAACACTCGTGCGGGTGGTCGTATGGTGAGCCACATGTGACTGGTGGCCCAGACCGCGCCCAACCATAATACAATGCAAACTTAAATATATTCGCAACCATATAGTTGTAAGAGCTACATGGGTGGCGCGACGGTTGGGCGGCCCTTCCCAAAGCTATACCCCTTCCCGGAGGTCACGAGGTCGAGTCCTGCAGTCTTCACAAATTTTAACCATTGACCAGGTGACACGTGGCAGCCCTTGATTGGGCCACGTGTCACCAATCTATTCTCCACTAATATGCCACGTGTCGGACACTAATTCATCCATATGACTGCCACTCAACACCTGCCATGTGTCGTACAGCCCTGCCAACTCAACATCTACCATGTGTCGTACGGCCCTGCCAACTCAGCATCTGTACGGACTGTACAATCAGCAAAAAAAAATTGCTTGTTTCACAATTTGAACAGAATGTGATATCTCACTCATCTGA
>ML793074.1:93557-106791 GCA_009831015.1 Picea engelmannii
CAAATAGATGGCTCCAATGGCTTCAGAACGTCCAAAAACCCCTAGCTGGGCTTTTTTGGCACCTTATTTGGCCAAAATTTGAAGAAGATAGGCTTCCTGGAAGTTTCCCTTCAAACTTGTTGTCTCTAGATCGCCAAAATGCACCTCTGTGTGTCCAACCTAGCCCACGCGCTCATTTATGTGCTAAAACCTAGCACCGGGCGCATAACCGAAAAACTGCACAAATTGTAGGACGGTTAGGGAACCTAGCCCCTAACCGCCAAACCGTTGGGCATATGGCCATGTGACCGCGCATAAAAAATAGGGCTAAGTTCCAAGCCAATGGTTAAATGCCAAATGTTCAAACGCGCGCGGCTCTGAATCCATTTGAAACACGCACGCGGGTG
The DNA here is from genome assembly GCA_009831015.1 of Picea engelmannii. NCBI lineage: Eukaryota > Viridiplantae > Streptophyta > Pinopsida > Pinales > Pinaceae > Picea > Picea engelmannii. Next base: position 93,944 of record ML793074.1, read on the forward strand.
GTTGTATGGTGAGCCACATGTGACTGGTGGCCCGGACCATGCCCAACCATAATACAATGCAAACTTAAATATATTCGCAACCATATAGTTGTAAGAACTACATGGGTAGCATGTCGGTTGGGCGGCCCTTCCCAAAGCTATGCCCCTACCTGGATGTCATAGGGTCGAGTCCTGCAGTCTTCACAAATTTTAACCATTGACCAGATGACACATGGCAGCCCTTGCTTGGGCCACGTGTCACCAATCCATTCGCCACGAATATGCCACGTGTCGTACGGCCCTGCCAACTCAGCATCTGCCAAGTGTCGTACGACCCTGCCAACTCAGCATCTGCCACGTGTCGTACGGCCCTGCCAACTCAGCATCTGTACGGCCTGTATAGTCAGCAAATTTTTTTTGCATGTTTGACAATTTGAACAAAACATGATATCTCACTCATCTGACGTTCGTTTGAACCCGTTCAAGTTGCGTTGGGTTCGTGACGACAAGGCCTACGCACCCGTTCAATTTGAAGCAATTCTGAGCACTTTGAATTTTGTGCAAAATTTGATCCCCTGGATCATTCTTTAAGCAGGAAAGATGAAAAGCAGGATGGATCTTAGAATGATTGGGCAAAGCTAACTAATAGGCCACCTATCCCACATGCTTGAGAACGGTATAAGGACCATAAAATATGGGCGCTAGTTTCTAACAATGGTCAACCTTGAGGGAATTTTGCTTGTAAGGTTGTAGTCGAAGAAACACTTGATCCCCTTCTACAAATTGATATTTAGAGTGACCTTAATCTGCTTTTTGCTTCATGCAATTCTGGGCCATGACCAAATTCTCTTTAAGGGTACAGAGAATAGCCTCTCGAACTGTAAGTGTTTGCTCAACCTCCTAGACCTTCGAGACACCTGGAAAATATGAGAGAACTAAAGAGGGATTTTGTCCATATACCGCTTCAAAAGGAGTCACGCGCGTACTTGTATGGTACGAAGTGTTGTACCACCATTCAACTAGTGGTAACCATTGAGCCCACTGATTTTTCCTTTCCGATGAAAAACACCTCAAATATGTTTCCAAACATTTGTTGACAACTTCAGTTTGACCATCAGTATGGGGATGATAAGTTGTGATGAGATGCAATTGGGTTCCTTGTAGTTTGAACAGTTCTTGCCAGAAATTGTTGGTGAATGTTGAATCGGGATAAAAAACAATAGAATGTGGCATGCCATGAAGCTTGAAGACCCAATCCATGAAAAGTTGAGCCACAATTGATGTTGTAAATGGGTGTTGAAGAGCACATAAATTAGCATACTTGGAAAGACGATCAACTACCACCATGATGACTGATTTATTGCCCGATTTATGTAAGCCTACGATAAAATCCATAGATATATCCCGCCAAATAGCAAGTGGAATCGGAAGCGGTTGTAGTGTGCTAGGAGATTTGACTATTTCCCCCTTGTTGTGTTGACACACATCACATTCAGCTACAAAATTATGAATGTTATGTTTCATACCCTCCCAGAAAAAAGAACGTTTGACCCGGTCATAGGTTTTGGTAAACCCCGAGTGCCCAGTTGTGGGTGTAGCATGAAGCTCAAAAAGTACCATGGATTTAAGTTTTGACTGTTTACTTAAATACAAATGGCCTTTGTATCAAGGTTCATCATTGATCCAAGAGTACCCTGGGGAAATTGGAGAATTGGGCTGCAATTGTTGTATCAGATGCAAACTTTTTGGATCGTGTAGCTATTACTGGCGAACAACTTGGAGCCAATCTGGTACAGTGAAAGAGAGAGAGAAAAGGGACCCTTCATCTTCATATTTTCTGGAAAATGCATCAACAATCACATTGTCTTTGCCTTTCTGTAAATGATCTCATAATCATATCCAAAGAGCTTAGTCACCCATTTTTGTTGCTCGAGGGAGGAAAGGCGTTGTTCCAAAAAATACTTGAGGCTTTGATGATCTGTCTTAAATTGGAAGCGTTTCCCCAATAGATAAGAGCGCCAAAGATCCACGGCATGCAAAATAGCCAACATTTCCTTTTCATAGATTTATTTACCCAAATTTCTCTCAGACGATTGTTTGTCGATAAAGGCCAAAGGTTGACCCTCTTGCATAAGGACAACACCGATTCCTTTCCCGGAAGCATCACATTCTAGGACAAAGGTCTTTGTGAAATTAGGAAGGGTGAGGACTGGAATGGTGCACATGGCCATCTTAAAGGTTTGAAAAACCTGAGAAGCTGCTGGAGTCGAAGTCAAAGAATTCTTTTTAAGGAGTGCAGTGAGAGGTGTCATAGTCTTTCCATAATTCTTAACAAACTTGTGATAATAACCTGTTAAACCCAGAAATCCCCGCAAGATTTTGAGAGTCTTTGGGTGAGGCCAATCTTGCATAGATTCAATCTTTTTAGGATCCACCCAGATGTCGGCCTTGCCAACAAGATGACCCAAGTACTCGACTTTTGATGTGCCAAAAGCACATTTAGATTGTTTGAGGAAAAGTTGGTGCTAAGAGAGTAGATGGAGAACTCGATCCACATGATCAATATGGGTTGTCCGGGTTTTGTTGTAGATGAGGATATCATAAAAGAAAGCTAAGACAAAACGACAGAGAAAAGGACCGAAGACATGATTCATGAGGCTCTGGAAAGTGGAGGGTGCATTACACAAGCCAAAGGGCATGACCAAAAACTCATAGTGGCCCTCATGAGTTCTAAAGGCAGTCTTAGGAATCTCTGCCTCTTTCATACGGATCTGGTGGTAGCCAGAATGAAGATCAAGTTTAGTAAAGAACTGGGCACCACTTAATTCATCCAAGAGTTCATCAATGACAGGAATGGGAATTTGTCTTTAATGGTGAGTTTGTTGAGGGTGCTAAATTCAGGACACATGTGCCAAGAACCTTCTTTCTTAAGGACCATGACCATAGGAGAAGAGTAGGGACTCGTACTAGGGCAAATAACACCTGCGTTGAGCGGTTCTTGAACCATTCTCTCAATTTTATTTTTTGGGAAAAAGGGGTGATGATAGGGACGAATATTGGGAGGAAGGCTTCCTGGGGCAAGGGGAATAGAATGATCATGAGCACCATGGGAAGGAGGGAGTCCCTAGGGAGTGGGAAAAGCCACTTGATGTTTAGAGAGGATGGCTTGGAGGTCCTGCAGCTCAGAGGGTGTCTCATTTGCTTGTTTGGCATGGAGTTGTGCAATAATGCCATAATGACCTTTTTTGAGCATATTTTCCATGCCATGGGAACTAATAATCTCAGGGGAACTGGCGGTGATGCCTTGGAACTTATATTGTTGTCCCTCCCAGTCGAATTGCATGGTTAATTCCGTTAAATCCATGAGAATGGGACCCAAATTCCTTATCCATTCTGCACCCAACACAATGTCACAACCGCCCATGTCAATAGCAAACATATGAGATTTCAGGTGGTAGTCACCAATTTGGAGATGCACATTTTCACAACTCCCTCCACATTTCATGGACCCACCATTGGCAATCATGATTTGGAAATTATTGACTGCATGGATATAGCAATTAGTTTCTTGGGAAATGCGGTGATGAATAAAATTATGGGTGCTTACACTATCAACAAGAATGATGTAACCAATTAGCTTGAGAGTTTGGGGAGCAAAAAAGTCAGTGAGATCATTCAGGGAAATGACCTGTTCTACTTCAGGGGGGTCTGAGGGAGGGGTTATGTTAGTGGGTTCAAGTGACACAGACATAAGGGGAGCCTCAACATCCTCTGAGATGGCCATCAAAATATTGTGTTCCTTACACTTGTGTCCCAGAAAATATTTGTCATCATAATTATGACAAAGGCCTTTGAGTTGGCGTTAAACGATTTCAGCCCTGGTCAATTTATGGATCTTTAGTGGAGGAGAAAGAGGAGTGGGAGTTACTGGTTTAGTGCGAGGAATAAAGGAGGGTTTTATGTTTTGAGAAGAGACAACTTGTTGTGCTTCCTTAACTCTTTTAGTAGCATCCAACCAACTTTGAGGCCAAACCATAAGGACATGAGCTCAAATCTCATCCTTGAGGCCATTGATTAAACATTCTCAGAAAAAAGCATAAGCCATGCCCTCTGTAAGAAAATCCAGTCTCTCAAAATCATCTATAAAGTCTTCCACGGTGCCAGATTGTTTCAACTTTGTCAAAAGGCCTAAATGGTTGGTGTCAATGTCAAATCATTCATAAAGCTCTGCCACAAAGTGTGTCCAAGCCACATACCCTTGGTGGGATTTTTTTCTCCATTGCCAACGTTCTTGATCTAGATGGAGAACACCATACCGGAGTTTGGCCAACTCATCTGTAATGCCATACAAAGAGAAATAATGTTCCATTTGAGTTACCCAGCCAGTGAGATCTGATCCATCAAATTTGGTCACATCCACACGCGGAAGGAGTAGGTCACACTGAAAGTGATGGGGCTGAAAATTATGGGAATGAGAGGAAGTTTCACCTTCGGTATGAAAAGGTGGGTCATATACAGGAAGATCTGCAGGGATATGCAGCTTGGCGCAAATCATCGTAGTGACAGATTCAAGTTGGGTAGTAATTTCTTTTGGAGCTCTTCTTTGAGTTCCGTGATTGTGGTGGCGATGGACGAATGCATATTTTGATTGATGGTGGCAATATTGGCACTGAGTTGTCGCACTTCTTGTTGGGTTTCTGTGAAATTAGAGTGCAAGGTAGTGAAGCGAGCTTCCAAGTCTTGGCTACGGGTATGGGCCATGATGAAAAGGGAACACAAAAAGGGACGGGTGGGACCACATAGAAAATGGGTTATGGGTGAAGTTTATCACAACGATCAAGGCGACGAGTGGAATCCAATGGGGTAAAGCTAAAATAAGGGTGTTGGAAGGGGGTTGGGTCCACAAGAAAAAAATTGTTGAAAAATGATAGGTATGATTGTGATAAGGGAGAAGAGAGAAATCCAACAGAATGGATCTCAAATAATGTTGCCAATAGGATCCAGAGTTATACTTTGATATGAAGAATACTGCAGTGATGAAATGCCCAAATGCTTAACAGGAAGAAATGTGTAGAAATTTTGCAACTCGAATGTAGGAGGCACGGTTGCGCCACAATAGATCTTGTATGTTATGTTTTTGTTTCCATCCCAAGGGTTAGGTATTCAAGGGTTCTACAGATAACGGTTTTCCCTGTGCTATAGCTCTCTGATATACGTGTAGGGTCCAACAGTAGTACTCGACCCAATATCTCAGGGCACCAACTAAGGAGGCTAAATAGTTCCCTTAGTTGTACTACCTGACTACCCAAGTACTAGAGAGTATCTTCCCGAGTGTTTTTCTCAGTGACATTGTAATAGTCAAGTGGCCAATTGGTTTATCTATGGAGGGCTTTAGGAGATCTAGGTTGATCCATATACAGGTGTTTTCTAATGCGCTACTAGTCGAAGGGGTACCAACACGAGCTACAAGGGTGGCCAATAGATGTGCGCTGAAGTACCACTTATATTTATGGTGTGTATGAATCCTCGGCCATGGGTTTATGCATGTAATGACAAATATTTGTAGCTTAAAGATGTCGGAATATGTCTCTACCCTGAAAAAAATTAAACCACAATTTTCTTCCAAGGAAGGTGCTCTGATACCACTTGTAATATTCCAGATATAAAAAGTATGCAAAACATAAATAAATAGCTAGAAATGGCAAATGAACAACAATATAACCAAAACAACACCACAATAATACCAAAATGATGCCAGAATAATACCAGAAAGAACACTTTGATTATTGAGAGCAATGTTCACTTGCCTCTTCGAGGGGGAAACATCCAACAGAGCATAGCTCTATTACAATAATATCCAAGACAAGAGTTCTCATACCCTCGACTCCTATTTATACTAAATATGTCTATCAAAAGAACCATCTAAAGGAAGATCCTTCAAGAAACGGAAGCTTCTATTAGGTCTTCTTACATTGGACTTATTCTTCCTTATTGCTAGTACTTGTTAATATTGACCTTTATTACATGAAAATATATTATTATACCTATGTGAAGGGTTAGATCCCTAACATTGGGTTACATTCACATCACTTTTTACAGGGATTTCACAGAGAGACTCATGGACAGGTTTGACAGGAGGGATCCAGAGATCCATTTCAGGGATCTAGCCCAGTTGAGACAAACTGGCACAATGGAGGTGTTCATCAACGAGTTTCATAGGGTAGCATTGGCAGTGACAGACATCTGAGAGCCCAAGTTGATTATATTGTTCATAGAGGGGCTCACAGAACCATTTAGAGGTTGGGTAAAGGCATACAAGCCTCACACCTTGCAGGGTTCCATCTTACGCACTCGAGATTTATCAAAATCAATGTCAAAGACTAAACCCTTTTCCAAACCCTTCGTGCCACAGAGGGACCGATACATGAAGCCATTCCATAGAGAGTGGAAGGGAAAGGAGAATCTAGATGATGAGACGAGGTGAGAGCTTATGAGGAAGAATCTCTGCTTCACCTACAAGTACCCTTGGGTCCCAGGCCATAGGTGCATGGGCGAGAGAGAGATCCATTATATTAAGGTGCCAGCAGACAGTGTGGATAGTGAGGAGGAGGCGAAAGATAGTGGATCCACTAGCTCATAGGAGGAGCCATCACAAGCATAGGAGCAGCCTCCCCAGAGACCACCAACACTGGTAGGGACCCAACCACCGGTAGTGCTACAGCCTCATGAGAAGGCTAAAATATAGACACCAGTAAAGGGAGGAGTCATAGCGACCCTTTCTGGTGTTCCCAGGTATGACACACTCCAGATTAGAGGGACTATTCAGGGACAATGGACAATCATCATGATAGATGGTGGGGCCATCCATAACTTCATTAATGCTTCATTGGTATCGAGGAAGACACTTCAGATAGAGGAGGTTGAGGGGTTTGATGTCGCAGTAGAAGATGGCCACACAGTGGAGTGTCTAGACAGAGTCCCAAATTTGGAGATAAAGCTAGGTAACTACACTGTGAGAGACACATTTTATGTAGTTTACCTATCTGACACAGATGTGGTGTTGGGATTCCAATGGTTGATCACCTTGGGAGAGATCACCACCAACTGCCAAACCCTGTAGATGGGGTTCAGAGATAGTGGCGGGAAGAGAATTTTACTAAGGGGCATGTCAACAGGGGCACCCAGGACAGTTTCGACCAAGAATATGGAGAGGATCTTCAGGCATGGGGAGGTAGTGTATGCTGCTGAGTGCTTGATCACTACACAGAGGGATTCAGATGGTTGACAGCAGTATCAAACAGAGATCAGGACCTTGTTGGGACGACATCAACATTTTTTTGGTTCGATTCCACCAGAGAGACCACCTGAAAGGGGGTTTGAGCACACCATTGAGTTGTAGGAGGGGGATAAACCCATGATCACAACACCATATCATCATCCTCGGAGGTTCAAGGATGATATGGACAAAGCAATTAAGGAATTGTTAGCGATGGGACACATCAGACCTAACAGCAGTTCATTTGCTTCTTCAGTTATCTTAGTTCTAAAGAAGGATGGTACCATGAGGATGTGTATCGACTATAGGGCCTTAAACAAGAAAACCATCAAGAACTGGTATCCTATCCCTTGCATCAATGAGTTGATCGATGAACTGCATGGGGCAATTTTCTTCTCGAAGATTGATCTATGCTCTAGATATCATATGATCAACATCTGAGAGAAATACATAGAGAAGACAACATTTTGATGTCAGTACGATCATTTTGAGTTTCTAGTTATGCCATTTGAGACAACCAATGCACAAACTACATTTTAGTCTTGCATGAAACACATATTCAGGGATCAGTTGAGGAAATCAGACTTGGTATTCTTCGACGACATCTTGGTTTGCAGAAAGACATGGTAGGAACATTCGAGGCACTTAGATGAGGTACTAAACATCATGGAGGCACAATCACTATACACCAAAGAGTCCAAGTGTGAATTTGGCATGACATAACTACTTTACTTGAGCCACATTTCAGTGCGCAAGGGGTACAGGTGCACCAAGAGAAGATCAGGGTCATTCTGAATTGGCCAACACCCAAGAATGTGGCAAAGTTGAGGAGCTTCTTTGGGATATGCAACTATTACAGGCAGTTTGTTAGGGGTTTTTTCAGTTGGGAGCACCACTTACGTATCTCACCAAACAGGGGGCCTTCATCTTGACCGATGAGTCACAAAAATCCTTCGATCACATGAAGGAAGTCATGGGCACATGCCCAGTGTTAGCATTACAAGACTTCACTTTGTCGTTTGTATTAGAGTGTGATGCATCTGGCGAGGGCATTGGGGAAGTTTTGATGCAGGGAGGACACCCCATTATGTTCGAGAGCAAGTAGCTCAGTTAGCCCGAGAGGCTATACTCTATTTATGATAAGGAAATGTTGGCGATCATGCATGCCTTGACCAAGTTCAGACAATATTTGGTGGGTAGAAAGTTCGTAGTCAAAACAGATCATAACAGCTTGAATTATTTCCTTGAGCAGAAGGATCTTAGTGAGTGCCAACAGAAATGGGTGATGAAGGTGCAGGCCTTCGATTTCAACATAGAGTATGTCAAGGGGAAGAAGAACATTGTGCTCAATGCACATTCTAGGAGACCTATGACATGTTCTTTGATGGAGGTTTCAACGAATTGGAAATCCCATTTGTTGGTGAAATATTCCAAGAACAAGTTCACTTGTGAGGTTTTGGATGGGCAGGTTCAGGATGACATGTATAGGGTCATTGATGATGTCATATTCTACAAGGACATAGTCTATTTAGTGCCAGGTTCAGGGCTCAAGAAGAAGATCTTAGCAGCAGTTCGTGATGCGCCATTGGCAGGCCATCAGGGGTTTTTCAAAACCCACAGGCATATCAGAGAGAGGTTCGCATGGAAGGGCCTCAAGCAAGATGTTATGAGGTACATCAGTGAGTGTGTGACTTGTCAGCAGAACAAGTCATAGCATACACTTCCAACAGGAGTGCTTCAGTCGCTTCCCATTCTAGAGCAGAAATGGGAGAGCATATCGATGCACTACATCACAGGCCTACCCAAGGTTCAGGGTAAGGACTACATCTATGTGGTGGTCGACATATTTATCATTTTTTCTCACTTCTATGCCATACTGACATATTACAACGTAGTTCAGGTGGTTGATTTATTCTTCATGGAGGTCTTCAAACTCCATGGGTTGCCAAGGAACATTGTCAATGATAGGGATAGTCGGTTCATTGGTAAATTCTGGAGGGAGTTGTTCAGATTGGTGGGGACAGAGTTAATACTCAACACCAACTATCACCCTCAGACAAATGGGCAAACCAAGATAGTCAACAAGTGGGTTGAGGGGTATTTGATAAACTATATGAGCGGATAGTAGAGAACATGGTTCATGTGGCTACATCTAGGAGAGAATTGCTACAAGACCACCTTCCACATGTCCATTGGCATGACACTCTTCCGAACATTATAGATTTATGATGTTCCCACTTTGATAGACTTGGTTTTCGAGGAGAGTAGAGCTCCCAAGGCCAAGGATTAGATTACTGAGAGTAAGGAGATTCTCAAATTACTAAAATAGAATCTATAGACATCGTTGAATCGACAGAAGATGAGTGCAGATAGGCACATGATAGAGTGCAGCTTCAAGGTTGGGGACTTGGTATTCATAAGACTCCAACCCTACAAATAGTCATCTCTGAAGAAGAGTGGGGTCGAGAAGCTCAAACCTAGATTCTATGAACCTTACAGGATTAGGCGTGTTATCACCCCATAAATTATGGGAATCAACTTATGACTTGGATACTATGGATATTATCTGTATCTAGTGTCCTTATTGGAAATTGATTTTTCATTTTAAGAAAAAGAAAAGAAAAGAAAAAAGAAATAGAAATAGAAAAGAGGGCATAAAAGAATTGAAACAAAAAGCCCCATGCAATAATAGTAACTTGGTCATACCTTCCAAGCATGACCAAGTTCTCTTAAATTTTCAATGTTGATAGGTTAGTGAATAAATCTGACCAGACTGTCTAATCCTGGTCAGATAGCCCCTAGGATAGAATTAGTGAATAAATCTGACCATACTGTCTAATCCTGGTCAGATATCCCCTAGGATAGAATTAGTGAATAAATCTGACTAGACTGTCTAATCCTGGTCAGATATCCCCTAGGAAGAATAATATCTTAACCCAACAGTTTAATCTGGGTTATTTGTCTTGTGAAAGTAGGTTAGAATGTAGATTAACTGCTTGGCCTGCCTTGCCTAAATAAAACCAGATTGGTAAAGATGCCACCCCGTGTCTCCCATTCCTAAGTATAGTCGAAATGATGTCCCCTTGGTAGTGTCTATGAGAAAATCGAAGAAAAAACCCATAAAACACACCTATCCTAAGTTTTTCCCCAATACATGTCACCCCGCTCCTGCTTTATGTCTCGCACTTCTATCAGCGATCCAGATCATAGCGCTCAGATCTATGACGCACAGGCTTTTCCGAACCCCCCCAACCTTTTTGCCTTTAACCGGTGGGGGGGGTCCGGAATCGGAAATAACAATGGCGCAGATCTGGACGACCCAGGGAAGGGCGCTTAGATCATCGGCTCATATTGGATTCCAGACCCCTCCACCCGTTCTGCCTTTAACGGAGGGGGGGGGGTCCGAAATTGTTATAACTTGGGCGCACATCTGGACGGCTTAGAACAAGGCGCTCAAATCTACGGTCCATATTGGATTCCGGACCCCCCCGTCCGTTATGCCTTTAATGGAGGGGGGGGTCCGGAATGGGTGTTAAGGAGCGCGCTGAGATCTGCGGCCAGAAAGCCAGCACGCAGATCAATGGATCAAAATGAATTTCGGACTCCCCTTGGTGTTCTGCTTTTAATCAAAGGGGGGGGGGTCCGGAATAGATATTTCTCGCAGGCGGGCCCATTGTCACAGGTGGCGCAAGTCTATTGGTTCTCAAGTCTCGTCCCTCACATGGTATCTGACAGCCGCCACGCATGGACGTCATCCTCCACTAAGTCCACTTGTCCCACTTGTTCCCGGGTTTGAGTCCCATCCCATAACTGTTGTCAGCCCATGCTGTCAGACCTTTACCCTTCCATTCATGACCAGCCCCCTTCGGCAACGTTTACCTCCAATCACCTGCCTCCACGTCACTCATCCATATGCTTTGGCCACCGTCATCTGCCACCTCATCCCTAGTGGCTCGTTGTCCATTTATTACAGGATAACATATCCGTTATCCTGCTGGCCTATCTCCCGCGTCATATCGATCCCAATTTTGAATAAAACTATCGTTTTCCCTTTCATTCGTTATTCATTCGTCGCGCCAGAAACCTCCTATTCCTCCATTGCTTCTGCATCACTATCACCTACAGTCCAGTTGACCCCACTAACGTATTGTTTATTGCAGGTACAGTTGCTGAAATGGTGTCAAAGACAAGACAAGTAGAAGAGGAAGAGAATCATTTTCTTCCTCCTCCTGTTGATCTAGATAAAGTTCCATTGGTCGATAAAGATCAATTGATAGTAGGCACTATTTGCGGTTTTGACTTCTCTGATCTGCAGTCATGGCTCCGAGAAGTCTTCCTGGACCAAAGCGACGAAATTGGACTCTGGGAGTCCAATTTGCCCCTGTATCTCTTTCCCCAAATTCATCATTTCCCCGAGTTTACCCTCAAATGCCAAGCCCATTACGTCCCCGACCAGAAAGCCATCGTTTCTTCATCCAGAGATGTCCTTTTCTTCATCACCCCCGAAGATACTGACCAGATGATACAAATCACCCGTGTTGAATCTGCGTCCCCATTCAACTTAGAAATCCTCACTGAGCTTTATCAGAAAATGACCTTCCCCCAGAGAGCTCAGATATTCGAGCTTTTTCTCCCCACTTTCGCTCCACTCCCATCCACCAATCCCCCGTACCCTTCCTCCATGTTTTCCACTAAAGGAAATCAAATTATTTCTTCCCTGTGTGCCCTGCTTGGTTACTATTCTGATCAATGGGTAGACGAGCCCATCCTGGGTTTTCTGTCCATTTTCTCAAATGATGAATAGTCGACCACGCAATTCGACTACGGCACCTTCTTGGCCAATAATATCCATGAGCAATTTGTGAATTTCACCACAGAGGGCATGTTCAGGCATTCATCCATTCTGGCTTACATGTTCGTCTATTTTCAAGCCGACGGGTTCAATTTCTCCATGCAGAAGATGGACGCCGACAGGAGGCCCCAGCTTGTCACAACGTGGACTTCTCTTATGAAACATAACTCTGTTGAATACGATTTCAAAGCTTTCATTGACCAGCTTTACCACCCTGTGGTAAGTATGTTGAGTGGCATGCCTGAGCCACGAATAAATGATGAAGTCCGGAGAATTTTGCATCTCTCGGACAATGCAAAGACAGGAGATTGGTACTTGTATCAAAATCACACAGAAATCAGAGTTTATGGGTGCGAATTGGCGCCTTACAAACTCCCTCAATATTTGTCGGTAAGGATTTTTGCATTGGAATATATTAGGCAAATAATGAATTCAGACGACATTCATTTTGTTTCCCTGAAGAAAAAACAGCAATTAAGAATCAAGGGGCAGATCGGTTCTTTCATCTGCAATAGCCGAGGTGCAGGGGAAGAAGCAAATAGAATCTTGAAGGAGATGAAATTCCCTATGACCTTCATCTGGCACTATGATCCATGCGCGATCATTTCGGAGATGAGGGTGAAAAATAAAAATGTCCCTTATGCCCATGAGTCCAGGCCGGAGATCGAGAAATTCGCAAATCAGACGGAATGGGAGCCCAACACTTTGATGGACGTGGAACCACCTGTTGAGGTGGAAAAG